>MEHQ01004211.1:184770-204299 GCA_008828725.1 Saccharina japonica
CCCCCCCCCCCCCCCCCCCCCCCCCCCCCCCCCTTCCGTTCCCCTTCCCCGAAACCCCTTTCGAATTTTCTGTCATGTTTTTTGTTGTTGTACGAACTAAATACCCGACCGACCGCGCGCGCGCTCGAAAAACGAAAAACAACACCAAAAACGCGCTCGAAAAACGAAAACTAAACTAACCGTAATATGTTGTATATACATACATACCTGGAATAAAATTTGAACAGACGTTCTACAACGAGGAGGAGGCGCGAAACCTGTGCCGCGTCCTCCTGGGCGGCATCAAGTACATGCACGGGAAGGACGTCGTGCACCGAGACCTCAAGCCGGAGAACCTGCTGCTGGCCTCGCCCAGCGACGACCTCAGCATCCGCCTCGCCGACTTCGGCTTCGCCTGCAGCGTTCGAGAGGGGTTCGTGAAGGACATGTGCGGGACCCCTGCCTACGTGGCCCCGGAGATTCTGAGCGCGAAGGCGTACGGCACGGTGAGTTTTGTATTTTTTTTTAAACGAAATGAAACGTATACGGTACAGGACCCCTGATAAAAAACATGAAATCTGGTCCAGGCTGGATTTCTTATTTTGAGAGAGGGTGCTTTCAACACTAATTTCAAGACAACGACTCCCGAATTTCTTATTTTACTCTGGAATCTCAGCCTGGCTTTCTTACCAGCCTGTTTCTTATTAGGTGTCCTGTACTGTATACAGCCAGCCAGGTCACAGGGGAACACAACGATGAAAAATTAGAGAAAACGACACCAACATTCCCGCCCCCCGTCCCGTCCAGCTAGCAACCAGGTCGTATTATAGTATTGATATTGATGGGAAAAAAAAAACATGTGGGTGTGGAAATTCCGTGTGCATACGAGTAATTAAGAAGTGTATAATACATAAAAACGCTCCATATATTGCTTTGCTGTGCGCTTTACATGAAAACGCTCCCAATTGCTTTGCTTGGTTGTACGTGTACTGCTGTAGTATGTTCTGTATATATCCCCTGTCTGGATCTCGAACATGATATATACCTGGTATCATGCGTTGTAGTGAGGTGTTCTTCAACTCCAGTTTTTTTTTTTCCGGAGCCTGTCGTGCTTGCGTGCCACCACGGCCTCGTTTTTTTGGCGAGACGAGTTAACGCAAGAACAACTATAACGCGAAGTACGTATGTACGACTTTGACCAGAATATATAAGCACCATTTCGATTGAATGTTAGTATACAAAAGTTCCCTATACTTCAGGCCAGAGTGGTACAGCATTAATACGTATTGGCGACCGGTCGCGGCGCAAAAAAAAAACCCCAACGAAAACAAGAAAAAAAATGAATGAAAAAAAAGAAAAATTAAAATTTCAATCCCGCCTTCCTTTCTTGGGCTATTAATAACCTTCATGTTTCCCCCCCCCCCTCGATGTGCATGCTTTTCGCCTCTTGTCGTGCTCCCACCACCACCACCAACGACGACGACGACGATGCCAACGACGACGACGATGACGACAGTCGGTGGACATGTGGAGCATGGGTGTCATCATGTACATCCTGCTTTGCGGCTACCCTCCCTTCGCCGACGAGAACCAAACGCGCATGTATCGCAAGATCAAAGCGGGCCGCTTCAAGTTTCACGCCAAGTACTGGGACCAAGTCTCGGAGGAAGCAAAGGTGCGGTTTAATAGTACAGTAGTGTGCTACTTACAGTAGTATATACCTGGTACAAGGTTTCCCTTGAGAGGCGTTTATTCGGACGGGGGGGGGGGGTGACGCAAGGTTACATCCGATGACGTTTTGTGCAGCTGAAAAAACTACGATTGGCCCGACGAACGAAAGGCATGGCGACCAGCCACACAAAGGAAGTCAATAGGTATACTATTAATAGTGGTATGGATACGGAATGGGAAATTGCCTGGTATTGTATATAGCTCTGTCGATTTTGTAGTCCGTGGCGCGATTCTCGTTTTTTTTTATTACGCACGTACTGTTTTTATGGCGTGTTTGCGTGTTGTGGATTGCTTTATTGTTACTTTTTTTGTGAAAATAGTAAGTACTTATACTTTGTGATACATTTTTTACGTTTGGCGCCCTTCGTGATCGTGATAGATAATCCTGTGCAGTCTGCGTACCTTAAGGGTCCCCCCCCCCCCTGTCATACGACTACGGCCATACATGAAAATGAAGTACACCCCCCCTTGTCCGTTTTGCCTCTGAAGTCCCTACGTACGTACACCTATATGTTCCAGTAGTTTTACTAAACACATTTGGTCGTGATTACTATGTTCCCCCGCAATTGCAGTTATCCGAGACGGAGACATGTGGATTTTCTTCCCCGCCTCGCGCTCTGTACTACCGTCACATATGTCAATAGGATATTATCAAGAATCTCCCCCCCCCCCTGCCCTCGTCTCGCGCTCTCTACGTACATACTGTTCATTTTGGTCGTCAAACAATGGAATCTTATCAAGCAAGCTGTTGACCGCGTCCCCCTATATAACTGTGGCCATGCATGGCATGAGTACACCCCCCTCCCCTAATGACAAGGAGACCCACATCTCAAAAAACGATGAACAAGGGACAGCCGAGAGAGACGACCAGGAGAAAGTATGGGAAGAACAGTCAGAATCAGTATAATAATAAATCCAAAAAAATGGAAATGATGATACTGAGCGAGAGTGCAGAGTAAGGGAGGGGTGGGAGCACCGGCCGCGGGGGGTGCTTCCACCATTCTTATCCCACACTATCTGAAAAGAAGAACCTGCCCAAAGATACATCCGTATTATTCAAGGAAGGGATAGCGCGCTCTAGTAATCTATCCATATCAACTATCAGAATACTCCAGTAGGATATTATCAAGAAACTGTTGGACTATTTTTTCTCACACCCGATCTCGCGCTCTCTGCTATCATATTCATGGGCAGCGGCCAAAAAAAGGTATACCTCGTCCTTTTGCGGCCAAAATCAGGTACATACTTAAAACCAAGTCAAAAACGCACTCCACGTGCGCTGCCATTGGTCCAAAACTCGTTGTACCGGTTTTTGCCTCTTCAAAACCCAGGTATACCTGATTTTGTCTACTCTGCTTGACTTTCACCTTTTTTTTGTCGTTTTTAAGCAATCAGAGGCCCTTCATAGTTCCACCCTATGCCCCCTATACAAATGCCGACGTACGCGGAGACCCCCTTCTCCCTTCGCACCTCGCACTACACGCCACTCGAGCGACACACACACAATATCTGCCTGCATACCTCCGCCGAAATAATACGAGATAGAAGGCTCCCTTCGGGATTGTGGTTGACTTGGAATACCAGGGGTGTCACAAAAGTTGAGAAGGGAGAATACAGCAGCAGGCGTTCGTTCCTCGTACTATTAATAAGCAGCTACTCGTATACGTAGCCACCGGGCGAGCACGAAGAGCATGGAAAAAACTCTACTTTGCATTGCAAGGAGCGGCAGGTTCGTGGGGTGCGTTTTAAACTTGATTTTAGTATGTACCTGTTTTTGGCCCCGAACGGACCAGGTGTACCTGTTTTTGGCCGCTGCCCCATATTCATTGTACGGTGGAAACCAGATCCTATCAAGAGTGATCTACACCCTGTAGTGTGTATATGGTAAGGCACCCCGAGGCAGATACTAGTGATCATGCTGTCTCGGAAGTGGCCACATCCAGAAATTAAATCAATTCATTGGAGGCTGTCGTCCATATGCAAGTCCCCCCACAGCGGTTCTTAGAGGATGCAGCTCACCCTCATGCGACTCGCCCAAACCTCACGGCGCTTCGCGCTTGGTGCAAGCAATGTCTGCCTGGTGGTGAAAACCCAACGTGCTCCGTCCCGGCATTGTAGGGATGCGAGGTCCTATGGTCATCGACCACGGCCATGCACGACATGAGTACACCCCCCCCCCCTCTTAATACTGTACGACGAGTAATACAGTAGTGAGAGCAGAACTGGGAATGTACCCACTTAAGACAAATAGAGACGTGCGTAAGTTGAAATGGCAATACAAAGTAAAGAACATGCCAAATAAGAGGTTGCCAGCCATAGCTGATAAAGCTGTATGGGAGAAAGTAACCAAAGGGCGAGCTGGAATAAGGTGGGATAGCGTAGTCGAGAAAGTATGGAAGGATATAGGAAACCAAAAAGAGATGCTGGCCATAGAGAAATTTAGCGGATACAAGACAGAAGTAAAAGAAAGGATAGAAAGAAGGGAAAGGCTAGCGCTAAGAAAGAAGGTGGAAGGGGAAGAACACTAAGAGATATACGGGGGGTTGAGAGAAGGAATAGGAATGAAAACGTATCTGCACGGCCCAATGGACTTCGCGAAAAAGCTGAAACTGCGATTTCGTGTAGGGGACCTGGACCTGCCAGAAAGAAGGAGGTATACCAGTAGCTGGGAGGAGGAGGAAGTAGATGCACAGATGTGCCCATGCGGCAAAGCCATAGAGAGTAGAATTCACATAGTGGGAGAATGTGAAAGGTACAAGGAGGAAAGGGACGTGCTAGAGGAGGAGATGAGGAAAATAGACGAGTGTGACATGGAGCAGTTTGGTACACTAAATAGTAGCGAGAAAACGATCGCTATCTTAGGAGATAGATGGTGGCCACAGGCGGCGAAACAGGAAGGGGATAAGATTAGCAAAACGTTTCTTTGTAATATATGGAAACAACGTAATGAGCGCCCAAGTGTTGGAGGTGTCTCTATTAGGAGTAGGAACGGTGCTCCGTCTCGAAAGGGATGCGTGGTCAATGGCAAATGACTAAGGCAAGCAACAAATGAGTACGCCCCCCCCCCTCCCCCCCGATAATCGCGCTTTACTATTCATCTATTCATATCAACTGCTGGTATTATAAAAAAAAGTACTCCAGCGCGATCTCATCAATAATCTGTTGACCATTTTTTTTCTCACACCCCGATCTCGCGCTCTCATTGCTCTCCATTTTTATTTTTGTCAAAACAGGACCTTATCAAGAAGCTGTTGATCGTGGACCAAAAGACAAGGATCACTGCGGCGGATGCGCTCGACCACCCCTGGCTCTCCACGGAGTTGCCGAGCATGGCTGACCACGACCTCGCGATGGGTCTCGAGAAGCTCAGACTCTTCAATGCCAGGAGAAAGCTGCGAGCTGCGATCCAGTCGGTGAGAAGCGTGGTCGGGCCGGGGGGGGGGTGTACTTCATTTTCATGCATGGCCGTAGTCGTATGACCATAGACCTTCGCATCCCCACAATGCCGGGGTAGGGGGGGGGGAGGGGGGTACTCATGTCGTGCACGGCCATAGTCGTATGACCATACACCCTCGGGGGGGGTGTACTCATGTCGTGCATGGCCGTGGTCGTATGACCATAGATAGACCTCGCATCCCTACAATGCTGGGACGGAGCACGTTGGGTTTTTCACCGACCAGGCAGACATTGCTTGCACCAAAAGCGCGAAGCGTGACGTGAGGTTTTGGGCGAGACGCATGATGGGTGGAGAGGGAGACGGGGCGTAGTCATGTATTCGCTTGCCTGCTGCCGTTTGACCATTGACCACGCATCCCTTTCGAGACGGAGGCCCGTTCCTACTCCTAATAGAGACACCTCCAACAGTTGGGCGCTCCATTACGTTTGTTTCCGTATGCTACACAGAAACTCTGTGCTCATCTTATGGTACTCATGTCACGCTCGGCCGTAATCGTATAACCATAGACACCGCTCTGGACAAAAATGTAAGGACCGATTGGTCTTCGTATTATTATCTAAACGTTCCTTATATTCGACCCGGTGTGGTACCAGGTATGTATTACAGTAGTATTTATACCAGGTGCTGTTGTACCTAATGCGTTGGGAAGGGACGTTCGTTGGAAGCTTCACGCGGTATGTAGAAAAAAAACGTGTGCTACTACTTCTGTACATGTGGCGGCAGCAAAGCGCTGCTGAGGCAAATCGAGCGGTTACACAGAGGGGGTGTCTCTTCTCGATTTTTCCTGCGACTGTTGAACGGGTCGGTCTGTCCTTCCGATATTTCTCTTTCTGACCTCCACCCCCCCTCCCGTCCCCTCCCGTCCCCTCCCCTCCTCGCGTCCCTTGTCCCCACTGCATCGCAGATTCTTTTGGCACGGAGAGTGGCGAATGACATGGGGCTTGCCTCCTTGATCAGGTGACACTGGAGTGGGGACATCATCAGCGGTACTGGGCAGAGGGGTCCGCCATGCGCCCGCCCACCCACCCACCCATCCACCGGCCCACCGAGGAGAAACTGGCCACCATCTATCATAGCTCGTTGTTTGTAGCTTCGTAACACCACAGCAGTATTGAGCCTAAGCCTGGCGTGGGACTACAAAACCATTTGTGGTTTTGGTGGTACTGTCTGCCTGCCAAGGGGCTACAAAACCATTTCGTTGTTACCTGGTAGGTTGTTATGAGCCTGCCAAAGGGCTGCAAAACCATGCGTGTTGTGGTTGTTGTGTCGATGTCGACTTTTAGGTAAAAACAAATGCAGACACAAATGGAAAAATTAATGTTGAAAGCTTGATTTTGTTGTCTGGTGGCGGCGCGTGCGGCGTCACATGATGGGGACACGCCTTTGGTTAGACTGGGAAACCCGCCGCTGTTGCTGCCGCCGCCGCTGACGCTGTACTTGTGCTCGTTTTTTTTTTTGTCGATGTGGACTTCTAGGTAAACAATGAGGATAAAAATGAATATTATGTTGAAAGCTTGGGTTGTTCTGACGGTGGCGCGGCGGAGAGACGCCTCTGTTTACACTGGGAAACCAGCCGCTACTGCTCTGCCGCCGCCGCCGCCGCTGACGCTGCCTCTGCTTGTTGCCACAGTGCTGTGTGTCCGACACACAAGTGGCAGACAGTGGCGAGCCTCAGTATCCCGAGCGGTTTTATAAATTTCACTCCTGTGGTGTGTGTTTACATTTTTTTTATGACGTCTTGGGGGTGCGGAACGGTGAGAGTGTTCCTGCTTTCGCATCACCTTCCCCGACCCTGAACGAGTTTGTGCCGATGCCCTTTGGACCGGACACAAAGTTCCGAAAGACAAATGTACGTATGTACGTGTTGTAGGAAGACTTCGTCTGCTTTTCTGCAGGATGACGTCTCCAAGAGAAACGCCCACTACTCACTTTTTCCACTCTGGCTTTAAATGCAAGGAGCGTTTTGAGTATGAATGTGAATGCCCAAAATATCCTTTACATTGCTGAGCAGAGAGTGGTGTGGCCGTTTCAGCGAAAAAAAAGTGGGCTAAAAAGGTTGTTTTAGTGAGTTACTTTAAGACGTAACCTGCCGCAGCATCAGCAGCACAAAACCACCAATCTTTTGCTGTTGGGAGGCTCGCGGTGACCTTGTTGCTTCGATTCAATCAGACCGTTGCTTCGATTTTTCGCTTGTTGCAGTCAACTGTAGTTTTTTTCTGGTATGCTTCTGGAATGCTTCTGGGATTTTTCTGGGATTTTTCTCCTTGGTATGGGGAACCGGAAGGCGTAGACGACATACAGTAGTACAGGACACCTCGTAAGAAACTGAGATACTGACCCAGGCTGGGTTTCTTATTTGAGAACGCGTGCGTTCTTACATAAGTTCAGCGTATGGACTCCCCAAATTATTTTTGTCCTGCAAATATCAGCCTGCGCTTCTTGTCCCTTGTTTTTTCTTAGTAGGTGCTATTCTATACAGGAGTAGTATTGATATTATAGTAGTGCTGTGGGACTTGGAAGCAGGTTAATTGCAAGTGAGCGGTCGTCATACGGGCGGGGAGGGGGGGGGGGGGCATTTTCATACATTTTTCCTGCGGGCGAAGCTGTCTTGTAATGTCGGGGGAGCTACGTAGCTGCCCGTGAGTGGCTGGCCTCCTCTTGCTGATGCTTGGCTAGCAGTGGTGTCGTACCCTGGGGTGAGAGGGAAAACTAAAATTGAAAAGGCCAGAGTCTGGTTTTAGTTTTCAGGATTTTCGTGAGTCTGGCGGTTTTTTTGGTGATTTTCTGGTTGTTCTGGTACCCGCAGTTGATCATACGAGCGCCGGTGTCAACATGTATCTCATGCGAACAGGAGCCGCCGTCCTGCCGAGAACGCATTGCGCCGCATATTTTTACATAAAGGCGCCTCAGTGTCGTCCTGCCGACGACGCACTGCGCTGCATAATCGCAACACAAGGGCGTCTTAGTTTCGTCGTGCCGACAACGTATTGCGCCGCGTATTCGTAACGTAAGGGCGTCTGAAAGTACGTGCCCTTTTTTATTACTTGTTTACTATCGAATCGGATAGTGGGGTTGCCACTTGTGATGACATTTGTAGCTATTCGAAGTATACGTACATACGTACGACTTTTTGTGTTCCCCGTGTCGACTGGGATCTCTGGCCCGAAGTAAAAAATGTCTTACGTCTATCTGACCACAATGACACCGGAATGTTCGTTATTTATCTTGATTTTAGCAAGATTCCCGCAACGAAAGATCTGTGCACCCTGCATGTGGAAACGAACGTTGGTCCAGGATTTATATTTTTTTCCAAGATCGGTAAACCCGATCTCGAGCTTATTTTCTTGGGTAATTATTTGTATTCTTGGACGAGTGACTAACCTTAGTATTCTTGACTTATTGTCTGACGTTATGATATTGACTTAAAGTCTATACAGTGCGCGACATCACTTCATCAGGTCTGATTCTGGGCGAGGCTAAGCATTACATGTGCTCAGATTTTGTCCGACACGATTTTCGGTATTTGTCAACATGGTGTCTATCTACGTTTGGTGTAAAAGTCGAACCAAAACTTCTTGACCTCTTTCGAACTGCCACCTGCGTTTTTTGGGACAAATTATACATCGAATTGGCGTGGGATATTTTTTCGCACATCTGAAGTGCTGTCAAGCGCTGTGATTCCCCAGTTTACTGGAATAGTCTGTAAGCAAAAGTCCAAACGAGTCCGACTAAAACGTGTGCGCCACCCGCCAAAAATCGCCACAAAACGGCACAAAAAAAGTGTTTGCTACGCCAGTTGATGCTAGAACATCCGCTCAAAGACCCACACAAACCAAAAAGGGAGATACCGTTTTATATCACGGGTAGTATACCGGTTTCTGTCACACGGCCTAAGACTCCAATCTTTGACTGAGATAGACACTGTTTAAGCTGTACCAGGTATCAAGTTTAGCAAGAAACAGCAGTTCAAGATCGTTGCAGCGAGAACTAACCCTCTACCCCAAGACGCGCCCAAAACGTTCCACCGCGAAACTGGCAAGTTTGTGGCTCCGTTCGTCCAAGGACAACATGTCCCGGACGAGCGTATTGTAGTGTTGGCGCGTGCGCACCTCGGAGGTAAGGCAGCTGATCCATCGTGGGCAGCGCTGTCTCCTCGCAGGTGCACGTGTGTTTTGTGGCTCCGCGTGGGCGACGTCCAGCAGGGGATGGAGCTGTCACGGTACTCCTGGTTCGGAGCGTCCCGAAGGCCTCCTTTTGTTGCGACAATGTCCATCCGTAGGTTCCTGTCCATCGTGCAGGGTTCCCCGCTCTCAACTTGGTGAGAAATCCCGAGTCACTTAGCGCGCGGGAGATCGCGCGAAGAAGCGGCTGGTGTTGAATCATCTGCACCCCGGCTCTCTGGGACAGGTGCGTGCGTGCCGGGTGTCAACGTCGATTGCATCACAGCAGGAGCACCTCACTGTCACGTGTGCCTCAATCCCTATCGAGCGCCTTCCATTTACCACGACCTCTGGTGCGGTTATGACAGGGAGCGCTCCCGAACGTATGCGGTGGCCCGTGCTCCTTGTAGGCTGCTGTGGCGAGCCTCGCGGCGAAAGCCTTGGTGTCCCTCCCCCCAGCGGTCTCGAAAGGGATGCTTGGTCAATGGTCTAATGACTAAGGCGAGCAACAAATGAGTACCCCCCCCACCCCCAAGCGGGTCATCCGGTCCCGCGGGCGTGTCGTCTCCGGGAACCTCGTCTAGAGAAACTGTGTGCGCGGTGTGCCGACCCTGGGTGGCCAGCTTGCTCAAATTTGTCTGGATTTTCTTGAGTTCGTGGTGACCGCGCCCTGCTCAGCCAGCATATGGTAGACCTCTTCGGGCCTCGGCGCCTGATCCCCCTCTGTGCCTAGACCTCATTCCAACCAAGCTTTAGGGACCGATGCCTGTCATCGCTTCCCGCGCAACCTCCCATGTGTCTTGAATGTCCCGCAAGCTACCTCTGAGCTGAGTGATGATGCTGGATTCGGGGAGCCCCCTCCTCATTCCCGTCTTCTAACGGACCAGTGAGGTCTGCCAGAACTCCAGTAAAGATTCCTAGCCCTGCTCCCAATATAGGCATATACGAAGTATCCGCCTCGCTTCCGTCGACGTCAACCCGAACTCTCCCGACTCCGTAGAAAGGTATTCTTCGGCTTGTTGGTGAGGTTGTAATGTCAGATGGTTATCCGGGTAACCCTCGTGGAAAATCACCTGTGCGTCTGCCCCGCCTGGAAGCTCAAAAATGTTATCGTGCGCCCACTGCGCCCAGTTTCCACGCCCATCTTCTCCCATGTCCTATTTCCGTCCACTCTGTGACAAATCTACCATTCGGGTTGGGGTACTGGACCTCCTGGGGAGGTGGAGCTCGGCTTCGATGACCCTGGCATCTATGGTTCTCTCGTCCGCCGTGTCCGCCAATCTGCCGAGACTACGGGTCTGTTGAAGAAGGGGGTGAAAATCCACCTCTTTCTTGGTGCACAGCTGTAGGGCCGGGTTCGGGCACTGGCCTGGTGGGTGTGCGTGCCCCGTTGGCATAAGCTCGGGGGATTGCTTCTTCAACAAAACCTAGGGCGCAACGGCGGTGCACATCGCATGAGCACGATAAGTGCACGAAGGCAATCTCCCCCGCCAAACCTTGGCAAAAGCTGCATATCACTCGCCCTCCCCTCCCGTGCCGTATGGCCCTGGTAGATAACCCCCCTCTCCCCCTTGCCGACATCGCTCGCCGCGCGATCGCCATCGCCATTGCTTTCATCACGTTGCTGTGCTGCCGGAGTGCTATCCTATCGGCGTTTTCGACTGTTACGGTCGCTCCGTGCGCCGGACAATGTAGGTTGGCAACCGCCCTGACGCGGAGGACGGCATAGCACAGCAGGTGGAGTCGGCGAGGGAAGATGCCGAGATGGATCACCTAGGCCGCCAAGGTCTCGTAGCATACGCAGCAAAACTTCGGGGCTTCCTCTCGGGGCTCCCCACCCCCGGCGGGTGTCGGCGATGATGTCCTTGATGGCGACGGTGGCGGCGGTGGCTCTGGAGTCCAAGCGGGTCCCAAACTCTTCTCCCTTTCCAGCGCCCTCGCGGGCCTCACCGGTGACGGCCTTGGTAGCGATAACTGCGCCGATCTGATTGCTGATCGAGATGACGCTTCGAGAACCAGGACCGCCTTCGGTGTCAAGAGTGGCATCCTTATCGAGGCGTGGACATCCGTCGGTAACGGCGGGAATCCGTCAGTAGCGGCAGTCGTGGCAATATCACCGATGACGGCAGGGGTAGCCTGGCAGACGGTGATGTTATCGGCGGCGGTTGCGGCGTCGCCAACGGTGGTGGTGTGAGCACTGACCTCGCCGATGGAGGTCGCAGCGGCGGCTGGAACTGCCTGGTTGGCGGAGGCTGCCTTGGACGCGACTCGGGCACCTTCGGTGGCACCGTTGGCGAGCCTCCTGAAGCGGCTGCGGCGGCGGGTGTGGAGGCGTGGCAGGCCTTCTTTCCGGGAGTGGGCAGCAGACCCGCTGCGATAAGTACCAAGATTCCGGCTCCTGGACCGGTGCCAATATTGTCAATGGCGGGGCCGGCGGTGCCCTCAGCATAATGGCTCCAATCCAGCTTACGCTCACGATTGCGTGCCTGTTGATGAAAGAGCCCCAAACCAAGCTCTCAGCTGGGCCGACGATATCAGCGATCGGAGTTCTGGCGGCGGAGACGCCATCTCCACCGGTGACGGCGATGGCTCCCCGACAGGTACTCTCGGCCGCCCCAGTGGAAGGGTAGGCGTCGGAGGAAGCCCCAGCTTTGTTCTTGCCCGTGACTTCACGGCCCCCTGTCTCGGTTGCGATGGAATAGACTCCTGGGGAGGACTCCGTCTGGGCCCCAACTGGTGCCGGGTACGTTTTCTGCGCCACCGACTGGTGTAGAGATGAGCCACCGGAGGCTGCCTGTTGGCTCGCTCGCTCGTCCTGGCGACTTCCCGCGTGCGTTCCCTCGTCCTGATGGAGATGAGGCGTTCCACACTTGTTCCCGTCGCGTCTCCTAGTCGTTCACGATAGCCCCCCGCACCGTTGCTGGTTGGCGATACGAGTGGTGGCGCTCCCCCGTTGGCCCCTCTTCCCGTTGTGGTACCGCCTTTGATGCGGCTGCAGTTGCCCCCCCTCTTCCCCCACCCTCCCCCATCTCCGATGGGGCATGCAAGTTCCCTGCAGCGCCCCCGCCCTGACGGGGGTCCACGTACGATTAGAATACCGCGTTCTTGGTGTTGCAGGCCTAAAATTTTCTCCCGGAGGGCAGGGGGTGGGCGGCCTTGGCCAAGACCCGACGGTCGCCGAGTCTCAAGAGCCTAGTGCGACGCCACGAGGAAGCTTTGGGAGGCTACCCTGGTCTGATGTTTGCCGACCCTGCCAATAAGGAGCGCCTGGTTCCCTAGCTGACTCGTTGCCTAGTGGACCTCCTCTGAATCTCCATACGAGCGATGCAGTCCGCGGCACGACGGGCATATTGAGGCCCTGGAGCTGCCCCCTCCAGCAACGGAGGAGGAAGCCCACCTCTCGCACACTTGTCCTTTCTTGGTCCCCGCTTCACTCCCGTGACATCTCTCGACGAGGGCCTGGATCGGGCACGCCCCCCAACCCCGTTCCTCCACCTCCGTCTGGACAAGCTGAACACCGAGAACACGGTCCGGCCCATGGGGAAGGCGTGGCTCCCGTTCACTTCCATGAGCGAAGGGTCTCGATGCCGAGTGGTTCCTCTCTCGGAGCAATGGGAGATGCCCGACTGACCGCCGTTCCTATTGAGTCCGTTTTCAGCGTAAGGCGTCCGGACCGTGGGCCATGCCTCTCCCCCGCCCTCTGCTGCGCTCGACCCCCCCCCCCCCCCTTCCTTCCTCCGCTCCGGTGACAGCCCTGACAGTCACCTGGTTACCCCCCCCGCCCCTCCCGCCCTTGCCGCCCCGATACCTTGCCCTATAATTTCCCTCAGCGAGTCCTCTCGTCGATTTCGAAGAGTGGCGCCTCCCATGCACGGCTGACTTCTCCTTACCGTAAGCACCGGGCCTATTAGAGACCCAGGCGGCTCCCCCCTTGCACGACCGCCCCACATCTGTACAACGGCTAAACTTTCCGAGAGAGCGAACCCCCCGCCCGCTGACAGCCCCGGGCGATGGACGCGGGCGGCTGACGTCTCTTCGTGGCGTGTAGCAGACGCCTGGGTTTGGGTGTCTTCGGCAAAAGTGACCTGCAGTCGATGGTGGGGGCGTTTCGGAGTTCCTGATGGAGGAGAAGCAGCCCCGCATCAGCACCCCACGATTCCTAGTAGGGGGATGGGGGTGGAGTGGTGGTGTTCCGCCCACCCGAAGGCCCTGGTGAACGACACATCGGGTGCGATCTCGGTCGCGTCGAAGGCCCGTCACCTGATTATGATCGACCCCCGCCGAACCCCGGTGAAGGAAGTGCGAAAAAGGGGACCCGGCCCTATCTTCCCTCGGCACCGACCCGCCCGAAGCCTGCTGCTGGAGCCCTCCTGGTTCTGAGGTCGAACTCGCTGTTTCTACTCTCCTTACCAGAGTGGTCGTCTACTGCTCACACGCTGGCTGCTAGGTGCATCGCAGATACTGGTACCCGACCATCCCCCTGCTGTGCCCCCCTCGGTGCTGGATGCGGCACGGCTATTTACGGGCACCCTTCCCCCCCCGTCCCTGCTGTACCCCTTGCGGCGCATATTGCTGTGATGGACCTCCTGTCGCGAGCGAGAGATTGGCCCTCCTGCCATCCTCACTCGCATTCACAGACAGCTACTCTCGTAGTTGCTGCGAATAAATATTCTTGTAAAATGTTTACTACTGTACGTGAAATGCCCATCGGATCCGAAGATGTTGGATAGGCTCCTCGGTTCAGGCCAGTCATAATATTAATGTTTCCTTACCGTAGCACGGCTCAGTATACCGGTACATGCACACACCAGGTAGCAGGTATCTATCTATATCTATGCGCTAAAGATACCATGTAAGCAGGGTCGGAATGGATTGCAGAGGGGGGGGGGGGGGTTAGGATAGCTAAGTATCTGCAGGGATGCCCACACTACGTACAGCAGTATTGATACTATGCATGTAAGTACCAGGGCATTAATTAGGTGTTGCGCTGTTGCGCTGGCGCAACATTTGGCCAAAATAACGGTTTTGCGCAATAGTCGCCGCGAGGCTAGTTGCGCGCAGCGCAACACGCGTTTTTGGGCGCGCAACAATTTTTCGCCAACATTTTCGCCGCAGGCGAAAAATTGTTGCGCGTTATTTTCTCGCCGGAGTCGAGATTTTTTTTTGGGGGTCTTTTTTTTCTATAGTATTCTTTAGCGCTGCTGCCGATCATTCAATGTAAGTATTGGATTTGTATGAGGCCTCCTGCTCCGGCGGAGGGCCTCGCCCGGGATAAACTCCGCGCTGAGTGCGCTCTCAGCGCGGTGTCTCTCCCTGGAATTGAAAATGACCGTGCAGAAAAAGACTACTAATCAAGCTTGTAGGGTGGGTGGGAAGGTCTGTATTTTTCCTGCACCTATTACCCTGTTCTTCGCTGCTCGGCTCGCTCTCGACCGAATGATGGAGCGGCAGCACACCGAATCTCATACAACCGAACCAAAGCTGGAACCACCTCTTTTGTTCCAACGGTTGTTTCCCGCTGATTGGTCAACGATTTTACTATAGTATTCTTTAGCGTTGCTGCCTATCATTCAATGTAAGGATTGGATTTGGATGAGGCCTCCTGCCCCGGCGGAGGGCCTCGCCCGGGATAAACTCCGCGCTGAGTGCGCTCTCAGCGCGGTGTCTCTCCCTGGAATTGAAAATGACCGTGCAGAAAAAGACTACTAATTAAGCTTGTAGGGTGGGTGGGAAGGTCTGTATTTTTCCTGCACCTATTACCCTGTTCCTCGCTGCTCGGCTCGCTCTCGACCGAATGATGGAGCGGCAGCACACCGAATCTCATACAACCGAACCAAAGCTGGAACCACCTCTTTTGTTCCAACGGTTGTTTCCCGCTGATTGGTCAACGATTTTACTATAGTATTCTTTAGCGCTGTCGCCGATCATTCAATGTAAGTATTGCATTTGGATGAGGCCTCCTGCCCCGGCCGATGGTCCCACCCGAACTTCATTGTATATACTAGGTTAGCATTATTAGCCAGCGGCCGGGTATTATTGTATTGTCTCACCCCAACTTACTTAAATGATCCGTACGTTAAGCGTACTTTTTCGCGCATGCGGAAAAGTTTGACTCAAATGCCTGGGATAGCGGCAACTCGTTCGCGCGCGCGTACTCGTGGTCCCGAGTCATTTTTAGTCGTAATTGGACATCTTTTAGGCTTTTTAGGCGTACATTCGCCCATAGATCGCATTTTTTTCGTTTTTTTCGCCTCCGGCGGCGACGGCGGCGGCGGCGGCGGCGGCGGGGGGGGGTCAGGGCTTGCGCGCCTGTGCGCGCAACACTCCTTGAGTCGCCTGTTGCGCTGCGCGCAACAGACCCCGAACCACTAATTAATGCCCTGGTAAGTACTACAGACAGCAGTACGTTCGAGGTTGTATTTCTAAAAAATATATATACCTGGTACGTAGGCCTTTTCGGCCTTTTTTTCGGCAAAAGCCGGCGGAGGCTTCGGTCTATCATATATATCATCGTCAGCTGTGAGCTGTGAGTTCTCCCGATCGGTGTACGTATGCATGAGGATTAAGGATTGAGGATTGAGGATGTCCGAAGGATATGGTATAACAAACACCAGGACGTTGACCATGAAATAAATGTGTATCAACCATTTCCATTTTTTCGTACGTACGATCTTCTCCGTATTCTTCTCCGTATCATACAAAGCTTTTACAGCTGTTGCTACTGTACATGTTGGCAGTTGGCAGCTTTCAATACAAACAGTCTCTGGGGCTAGGACCCATTATTAGCTACTGAAGAACTGCTACATGTTGGCAGTTGGCAGCTTTTTTTGTTGTGCTGGTGCCGTCTGATGAGCGAGGGAGTTGGAGGGGCGACACGTTCTCGATTTTGTTTTTTCGTTTTTTCCAAGAACATTATTATTTGGTTTCCCCCCCCCCAACCATTTTGTGCTGCAGCATCAGCAGCAGCAGCAGCACAGCAGCAGCAGCACAGCGGCAGCACAGCAGCAGCACAGCAGCACATCAGGAAGAGCAGCAGCAGCAGCAGCAGCATTGTCTCGCGGTATCTGGGACTACATTGCCTATCATACTGGAGTTATCGTACGTCAGGCTGCTTATTAAAATAAGTTGAAGTTGGCAGTTGGCAATTTGTGCTGGTGCCGTCGGTCTGATGAGCATGAGGGAGTTGCGCCGCAACATATCCAAGAAGATTTTGATTATTTTTTACCTCTTTGTTCGGCAGCTATCATATCATACGTGCAAACAAACAGAGTCGTAGTGGTATAGTGGTACATAAAGCACGTCTCGCCGAAGGCGGGCTTCGTAGGGGCTAGGGCACATTTCTCCTATTTTTTCCTTTTGTGGCACGCACGCTACTCAGCACACCGACCCATCCCCACTTGCAGCAGGCGCAGGCGGGTGACGACCGGTTTTCTACGGCGAGGTGAGATTGCGCGCCCCCAGGCTCCAACGGCGGTGTCTGTAATAATGTGTGTGTGCATTTTTCACATGTTATCACACCTGTCGATCCAGCAGGAGTGTCCGTGTTGGCGATAAAATGCTCTTCTGTGGTCACTACAGCAGTACGTAAAAAAAACCCGTCGCAAATGCAGTAGTATGTGCCTGGCATGTAAGGGGAGATACGACGACACTGCTGCAACGCCACGGCATGATGAGTATACTAGTGAGTGGTGGGTGACCAGATCAAAGGTACACGACCAGCTGGCAGGTCCGTATCATAGGTGAACCCGTTGTTATGCCGTGTATGTATGCTGCTTGCAAGAATGACAGCTCTGCGTAGAAAGCGGCTGCGTGCGTACGGCAAAGTACTGCATTTGTACCATGTGTATCCAAAAGAGCTCTCTTGGCTCTTGGTCGTCTCGTCGTATTCGCTCGATCGAGTATCGGCATATTATGGGGACGCCAGGAAATATTTGCAGACAAAACCCCATCCCTTGGACCAGGCGGCGAGGAGCATGCTGCTACTACTGCTGCTGTATGCTATCTATCTATCTATCTATCTATCTATCTATCTATGCTGCTGCATACAAGTAAGGGTACACCGAGTGGAAGCGTCTGCAAGCTGCCCCCTTGAGCCACTCTGCATGCCGGACATTCAGGCCATTCAGGCACACCTTCTTCGTGCCGGCGACCAGGCACCTCTACCTCCATACATCCAGTCAACCCAGTTGATTTCGCACGATGTCGAAAATATCTGGACCTTGTACTTCAAGTATGATAACTACTGGTATCAGGCAGGTACAGCAGCGTCGACGCACGCAAAGTAAAGTCAACTACAGTAGTACGAGTACATACGTACCAGTACAGTGCAACAACAGTATTATCAACTGAGGACCAGACCGCCCCCCAAAAAAACACCACCAGGTTCCGGTATAGAAATCAACCATATAATCCAGGGTCACAACAGGAGAATGCAATCGAGATGAATACGTAGGCATGGATAGGCAGACTCTCGTATGGGCCAGTGGGCTTCGTACGCGTACGACGTACATGATACATGTGTGTGTGTACATCATGACGACTGATTGCTGTGCGTAGAGCAAAAGGATTCCCCTTCAAAGAGCATGAATTGGAACGGACCGAATGAATACATTTTATTTGCCAGATGAATTGCTATCACATACCAGGTATCTCACACATCAACACCACCAGGTTATTCGTAGTCCACACGACCCAACAGACCCTTATCTGCCAACAACGTATTTGCCCGCATTTGTCCCAAATACCCCCCCAAACCCAAACCTCTGTCGCCCCCCCCTATACATGAGCCCTCCCCCCCACCCCCCCCCCCCCCCCCCCCCCCCCCCCCCCCCCCCCCCCCCCCCCCCCCCCCCCCCCCCCCCCCACAAAAGAAGACCCCCCCCCCCCCCCCCCCGCCCCGTCCGCTTTCTCCCTGCTTTACCAAATAATGAAATATTCATACCCGATCGAGCTCTTCTCCTCTCCCCCCTCTCTATGAATAGACGACTAATAGACTACTAATAGACTACTTTACGAAAGAGTTTGAGTTTCTATTTTTTACGGCGCTTTTTTCAGGCACATAATACATGTCGGAGATAGATCACGATATCTACCGCAGGGATAAATAACCATCTTCTTCTTCTGCTATTTACTATACCATTACTTTTTTTTTTCGCCATCATCCCATTTATATTATATTTGCCCCTTCTTTTCACTCTCCCTCTCAGTCGTGACTCAGACCCGGGGTCACTGCCGTAAGTATAGATAAGCTCTTCTCCCCTCTCTCCACTACTACGCAGGTACGTGCCTTGCACTTTCATCTCGAGAAGATTTCAGCACTTTCTTTTGCTTCCCGTCGTCGACTCTTCCTCGTCGAATTGTGGCTATCATTTCGTCTCCCCGAATTCAGAAAATAAATAATGACCACCCTTTTGTATATATTGCATTTAATACGCCCACACGCGCATACATTGTTAATATCATCATCATGCGGAACCACATATAAAAAAAAATCCTCATGATGAATACTTTTCTGCAAACACAAACACTTCTCCTCTTCGTACGATTTTCCGTGGGCCCGAACTTATAAAATAAATAATTAACTCTCTAATAATTCCGGTACGAAATAATAAAACTAGAAATGAATAAATAAATGTTGTTTTGTTCTCGTAGTTGTTGGTTGAATCGCTCGCTCGTGCTCCTCGCCCGCCTCAACAATGCCCTCTACCATCAACAGCAACAACAACGACATCATTGATATATACCCTGTATATACCATCACCACCAGCAACAGCAACGACACTAACAATCCACGACAGCAGGTGAGTTGGTGTCGTTTGAGAATAAAAATCTCCGTGCGGAGACTCGAACCCCTGACTTCAACCTTCTTAGCACCATTCGGGTTAACTGCCTGTCTGTGCTATGCATATGTACGATATTTACCGCTGCTGTAGATCCTATTAATAATAGATACCTGTACCAGGTAGATGTTGTGTCGGATCTGATGTGTACAGTAAGCAGTACACAGCACAGGACACCTGATAAGAAAACGCGCAACAATAAGAAAAAGAAAGGCAGGCTGAGATTTATAGTAGGAAAACAATAAATTCGGGAGTCGTACCTGGCACACCACGATTATTATACTATACCCCCCCCCCCCCTCGCTCCGTCTCGGAAGGGATGCGTGGTCAATGGTCAAATGACTAAGGCAAGCAACAAATGCC
>MEHQ01004211.1:204323-216716 GCA_008828725.1 Saccharina japonica
CGAGGCAGTTACATAGTAAAACCCATTGCTGTCTCCGGAAGTGGCCACACCAGAAATTAAAGTAACTCATTGAAGCTGTCGTCCATATGCAAGTCCGCCTCAGAGGCGGTTCTTAGCAGGATGCAGCTCACCCTCCATGCGACTCGCCCAATACCTCACGGCGCTTCGCGCTTGGTCCAAGCAATGTCTGCCTGGTTGGTGAAAACCCAATGTGCTCCGTCCCGGCATTGTAGGGATGCGAGGGTCTATGGTTATACGACTACGGCCGTGCACGACATGAGTACCCCCCCCCCTGCGAGGGTCTATGGTCATATGACTACGGCCGTGCACGACATGAGTACCCCCCCCCCCCCTGGTGGTGAGAGGGCCCTGCCGGAGGCAGCCCCCGGAGGGGTGCGCTAGAGGTGTCCCGCTGGAGTCACGTTTTTACGCAATTTGGCTTCACTAGAAGAGCTATAAGAAATACGTTGATTTTGAGCCGTATATCAAAGGCAACATGTTTTGGATCAGGTGTGTTAGGATTGACCAGAAAAAAAAAAGGTTGAAAATGCGGACAAACTGTATGGTACACAGGCGTGTACAGAATACTGTTTGTTGTGCTGTTTTCTCTCTTCTCATGCGCGTGTTTCGATGGGTTTCCGTTGTATTTTGAGGCGTTTTAGTGGGACGCATACGAAAGTTGCAAACACCGTCGGAATCCTGGCACCTCCCTCAGCCAGGAGAGATGTAGTGCCAGGACCAGTGTACTGCCAGTAGATACTGGCCCAGTACCGAACCCTACCAAACGGTGTCAACTTTTTTTCCGGGCCGTTTTAAATCCATGGATAGGTGAACAAACGGTCTTTGCATTTCCGGACGGAGTGGAATACATATAAGCACCGTTTTATTGAATGTTAATGTTAAAAATGTGCTTATATACTGGACAGAGTGGTATACAACGCGAGGTAACCGCCTCCTAACATTGAAACAGCGGTGCTGACTCGATACAGACCATAAACTTCATTTAGCATTTAACTCTTTGATACGTAGGAGCTTCACAGGGGGGGGGGGGGAGTGACCACCATTAAAGCAAAACGATGACAGCATCAATCGGCTCAATCGGCTGATTGAAATCTCTTGGGGGCTTTCAGCGAGAGGAGGCGTTTTGTCGATAAAAAAAGTGACGATCGCAGCAGCAATGAATGACCCCACTGCTGTGTGAATGGGGGATTTATACAACATTGGTGACCCGAGTTGCGATAATGCAAGGATTCGTACATATGGCACGGACGCAACATGGTCCTACCCGTACTACTACTGTTGGGCGCTCTCACTGCTCGTATATTCAGTAGCCTTTGCCAGTCCTCTTTGTCCCACAAATCGTACCAGATAAATTACCAAATATATTACCTAGTACGGTTTTTGTGGTGGCCCGCAATTTTTTTGCAGATTGTCCAAAACGCGCGGCGAAGCCGCGCACGGGTCGAGCCTTAGCCTGGACTACTGTAGGGCTGGGGTTAGGGTTAGGGTTAGGGTTGGGTTGGCTCGACGGCTTCTCGTGATTGGATTAAAAAAACACCCAAAAACACGGAAAACCAGCAAGAAATCATAATATTTTAAGGATTTGTGGGATAAGACTGGTAAAGGCCCCTCCGTATATTGAACGGTTAATACAACCAAAGTTGTCATCGTGTTGGTCGCTATCTCGGGGTCCCGGAACGGGGGTTAATAAAGCAGTGTCGGTAGTAGTACTGTTTGTGTACTGCTCGAGGTTGATGGGGAACGATATGTGTTTTGCCATCCGATAAGCAAATGTGCATCGTGTGTCAAATCGCCAAAAACGATATATTGTAAGGAACGAACAAGAACACACGTACTACTGTACATACAGTACGTAAAGGAACGACGACAGCCCAAAACCGATTTTATTTCACGCGCGAGAAACCTTCCTAGAAGACCTTATCGCCCCTCCTGCATCTCATCCGTCGGCAAACAGCAACTTGAGCCCCCCCCCCAGTTAATATCGTACCAGTACGCGGTTGATAAGATCAACACAACATTAGTCTCATTGGTTTTGTCGCCAATCGCTGGATCTCTCAGACGTCGTACTGACTTCGTTGATCAACCCCGCCCCCATGTTCATGTTCACGTCGCGCGCGGCGGTGATACAGGGCGCTCTGTTGGCAAGGCCTATTTGGGAGTGTGGTGCGCGGTGACTGCTGGTGCCTTTTGGAGCTCGAAGAAGCCGCGTGAAAAATAACACCCGGCGGTCCCCAGGACTCCGCTGATAATCCAGAGCATGGTGAGCGTGGGTGACTGTCTCATCAAGGTCACCTCTGGTACTTGGTACTTGGTACTTGGTGTGTTTTATCATGTGTACTAGTGATACGGCCGCTGCTATGCCAGCAGGGCCGTTGCGGCCATGGCTCCGGGGTGGAACCGTTCGTTGTCAACAAGCTCATCCCGAGTCTCCGAAAAGGGAAAAGGGGACACGCTGGGGTGAGGGAAGGCACGAGTCTGCGTACATACGTCACGTACAGCTGGTGATGTACGTAAAATACGTCTTGATTGATTGAGAAACAATACCAGGGATACCTAAAATACATCCCGCCGGGTGAGGAGAGGATATTATTTCATCCCCGGAAAAAGAAAACGCATCCATAAAATGGAGACAATTAACATAGCAAGGTTCCGAAACGCCTCCGACATTGTTTGAAACCCTGCCAGTCTCGTACTTATCATATGACATGGCTGGCTGTGCGGGGGGTGTACGTGATGGTGGTGCTCGGGTGTGTACTTATTTTTATATACCAGTCGCTCTGTTTGTGACGGGAATGGGTGGGAAATATGATTACGTTTGACCTGATAGACAGGTTGTCTTGACGGGAGGAGCCGCTGGAAAATACGAAAATACCTGTGGTATACACGTAGGACGGGAACAAAAAAAAAGAAAAACAACTCATCTTGACGGGAAGGAAACGGTAATTTCCAGCGGGAAATATTTTCGTAACGGGGAAGGGATGGTAAATTTCGGGCGGGAGATAATGTCTGGACGGGACTGAAATCCCGGCGGAAAATATGTTATGGACGGGAAGGAACGGTAAAGCGAACAAGACTTTGACGGGAAGGGGTGGTAACTTTCGGCGGGAATTGATTATCTTGACGGAAAATATGTTGGTAATTTAAGGCGGCGAACATTTTCTTGACGGGAAGGGGTGGCAATTTACGGTGGGACGTATTTTCTTAACGGGATGGGATGGAACCGTGCGACGGGGGGAACAAAAAAAACGGGGCGGAATTACCGTCCCCTTGCGGTTTTTTACCGTCGTTACCGTCCCGTCAATATATCAGGTTAAAACCTTGATTAATATCCCTCGCGTTCCGTCCTGTTCTCCTGGCCTTCCCGCTCAATGAACGCCTCCGTCGCTCAATGAGCTCCGCTGCCGTGCCCTCTCTCGTACATAATTTTCCCTCGCGTTCCATCCCCTTCTCCCCGCCCTCCCACTCGATGAACGCAACGCCTGTGTAACTTATCGAGCGCCGCTGCCGCGCCCTCTGTTTTTTTTTTTCTTGTCCCGCGCTATATATATCCTGCTTTTGTGTCGAACGCAGGAGAAAGCTTTCCGCAAGGTCGAGGCAACGGTTCACACGGGCATCTTTTACAGCAATGACAAGGGCAAGGGGCCCCTTGGCGCTGACGGCAAAATCGCGCGGGACTTTAAATCGAAAGGTGGGATGTCTGCCTGCCTGTCTGCCTGCCTGTCTGCCTGCCTGTCTGCCTGCCTGCCTGCCTGCCTGCTTGCCTGCCTCCCTTCTTGCCTCCCTGCGCAGGGGTAAATCGGAATGTTTTGTGCGGGGGGGATTTTTTTGTTTTCCCTCGCTTGAGCGGGGTGATACGGGGCAACAGGTAAATAGCATCAGCAATATCTAAATACGGTATGCGTGTAAGAAACTGCGGCTTGGCCCCTTGACTGGTCGCCTCCTGCATTAAACGAAGGTTGAACGCGCTCAGAACACCAGGGCTGTTCACGGGTTGGGTCAAACTTCGCGGGCCAGGCTGGGTCGGGTCGGGTAACGGTGACCGGATCCGATCAATCTGATACTTTGAAATCCTTCTGACCCAGCCCGACCAAGTGATATTTCGGAAAATCCCTGATCCAACCGACCCAA
The DNA here is from genome assembly GCA_008828725.1 of Saccharina japonica. Lineage (NCBI taxonomy): Eukaryota > Phaeophyceae > Laminariales > Laminariaceae > Saccharina > Saccharina japonica. The sequence goes on from MEHQ01004211.1 coordinate 208,473, forward strand.
CCCGACCCGACCCGGCCCGTGAGATTTCGGAAACTTCCTGACCCAACCCGCGGCAGCAGCGACCGTTTCAGCGGTAGCAGCATTATTAATGGCAACATCGATGAATTATCGGCAATAATATAAGAGATCGCATATAACAAATGACAACAACTACAGCGACAATCGCAACAACGACGACAATGAGGATGACAACAACAACGGAAAACTACAAACAAACAAACAAACAAACAAACAAACAAACAAACAAAATTGCTGCTGTTTGCTGTTGTTGTAATTAATTTATAGTAGTTGGACATGGGAGCTGGCGTAAAGCAAGCGACCAAAAAACGGCGTGAAGCTTAAGCCCCCCCACCCACCCACCCACCCATCCACCCACCCACCCACCCACCCACCCACCCCGCCGAGTGTTCGTTTGTCTGTGTATCCCAACAAACACCAAAACAAGTCTTCTTCGAAAATTTCAAAACTTCTCCTGCTCCCCCTCCTCCCCCCCCCCCGCTCTTCCCCTCAGAAGTGTTTACGACTTGGCCCAGCTCCCACAACATGGCTCATATTCCACAATAACTCCTCATCACATTTTCATTCCGAGAAATTTCCGAGAATATTCCCAGGCAGTCGGGGTTAAGGTTATGACTGGTGCTTCGGTACATAGTGGGGTCGCGTGTAGGTCCTTTAGTCTCGGCTGCTCAGAATCACACGGCCGAGTAACCACCTTTTTTCAATTCAGCCTTAAAAAACATTATTTCACTATTATGGCATCGCGATATTCTGCACCGCCGTGGGATTGTTTTTTGTCTCTCTACCCAATAAAACCTGTTTTTGTGTCTGATTTTGCGTGAGGCACATAATAAGCCACCCGTCCTAGTGGCGTAAACGCGGTACGAGGGAAAATGGGGGTATATAGTGTGTACCCCCCCCCTACCGTAGCGCCAGTCTTTAGGGTAAAGGTTAGAGAGTTAGGATTGGGTTATAGGGTTAGCGTTTAAAGCCAAGGGTAAGTACCATAGTTACGCTCGTTTTGCCGAAGCTGGGCTAATAATTTCCTTATGCAGCCCTCCTTCCTACTCCTCGTTCCTCCTCCTCCTCCCGCGGGCGTTTCCTCTGGTCAGATTTCTTCCGGTCTTTCAGCCTGGGCGAAAAGCTCGGGAAGGGCACGACCGGAAAGGTGTTCAAGGCGACTCTGAAGGAGGCGCCGGAGGGCACAGAGCCGACAACATACGCCGTGAAGCGGGTCAGGCGGTGGGGTCTCAGGAGTTCGGCCAAGAAAGCCCTTCAACGAGAGGTGGAAGTTTTTGTTTTTGCTTATTTTCCTTTCCTTTCCTTTCCTTTCCTTTCCTTTGCAAAAGTCTGCTCGTTGACCCACCGCCATGGGCTCGCCAACGTGCATGTTTTAGTTTCACGTTTCAATGCTGTGCTGCAGTACGTATTGATGGCTCGCCACCTTCTCGAAGCTCCTGCGATCTGCCGCTGATTATCCATGTGTTTTTCGCCTATTTATGTTTTAGGTTCCGTTTTCCCCCAATTTTATTTGGTCTTGTTTTTTCCCGTTAGCTTATTTTTTTCTCTCATTTTTGGCTGTGTTTTATCTTTTTTTCTTTTTTTTCTTTTCTCCCGTTTCGTTGCGTTTGTTTTCTTATTTTGTTTTCCAGTTGTGGTATGTTTATTCTATTTTTTTGTTTCACCTTGGTTGTTTTGCTGAGTATGGTATACGCCTTTTCGTTCTCACAGTTTTATGTTTACTTTTTTATTTCTTCTTCTTTGTTTGTTCTCAATTCCATTTTTTTGTACTTATTTTTCCCAACAAACAACCCACCCCACTATTTTTCCCAACAAACAACTCACACCCCACCCTCCGGGCCGGGCACAACTTGTGGGACGGTACAGGTGTCCATTCTGCACATACTGGTGCACAAGAACATCGTGGACGTTTACCAGTTCTATCCAAGGGACCCGCAGTACTCCTACATAGTGCTGGAGTACATGGGTGGGGGGCAGCTCTTCGAACGCATGACCAAAAAGGTACAGTATAGTACTATGATTAGACGACCTGAGGACGGAGGGACCCCTCCTGCCCCCCCCCCACGCCCCCCCCATCCCCACTTCGCGAAAACGCCACAGGTTTCCCCCATGAGGATTGTTGATCGAAGCGAAGCCGTCGACGGGCGAGCGGTAGCTGCGTTAGCCCCTGTAGAAGCAAGCGCACCCACCCACCCACCTTTGCTTTTAGCACAAAAGTATTTGGAATGAGAGGAATTAGAGAAGGTTCATTTGCGAGCTTGTCTCGGTGTACTCGACGTTGAGATCGCGACCTGAGAGGTGACTGTGCCATGATCTGTAGAAGGCGTTCCTTGCAGACGCTTTTCTTGGCCATGGACTCCCCCATTCCTTCCTCCGATCACCCCTCGTCGTTAGAAATAGACGTAGCTGATCGATGAAGTCGCTTCCTTCCCTTCCAAGACGCCCAAAGCTTTCCACCGCGATGGCGACAAGGTTATGGTTGAGCTCGTTGAAGATAATTTGCCTTTTTTCAGTTCCCGTGGGACTTCCGCGGGAACACTTACTGTTCATGGAAGCCCCATGGAAGTCCCATGGAAGTCCCATGAAATTCCCATGGAAGTCCCATGGAAGTCCCGTGGAAGTCCCATGGAAGTCCCACGAAATTCCCATGGAAGAATCACGGAAGCACCACGGAAGTACCACGGGACCCCCACGGAACAGGGACACCGAGGACTTCCATTGACTTCCTATGGAAGTCCCATAGAAACACCACGGAAGCATCCCGGAAGTCCCGTGGAAAGTAGTTAGTCCCACCGAAGCCCCATGGAATTTCCATGGGTACGTACATCACAGAAGTTCCAAGGAAGTTCCATGAGAGTTCTATTATATGAGAACACCACGGAACCACGACGGAATTCCCATGGGCCCATGTAAATCCCACGGAGGTTCCATGGAGGTCCCATGGGAACACCATGGAAGTCCCATGGGAAGTAGGAAGTGCCGTGGAAATCCCACAAAAGTATCATGGGAACACCGCGGAAGCCCCATGGAAGACCCGTGGGAACACCATGGGAGCACCATGGGAACATCATGAGAAGTAGGAAGTCTCATGGAAGTCCCATGGAAGTCCCATGAAAGTCCCATGGAAGTCCCATGGAAGTCCCATGGAAGTCCCATGGAAGTCCCATGGAAGTCCCATGGGAGTCCCATGGAAGTCCCGTGGGAACACCGCGGAAGTCTCATGAGCAGTAGGAAGCCCCACATAATTACTATGGGAGTCCCATGGAAATACCACGGAAGTTCCATGACAGTCCCATTGGAACACCACGGGAGTCCCATGGGAAGTTGGAAGCCCCATGGGAGTCTGACGGAAGTATCATGCGAACTACACCGAAACAACACGGAAGTCCCATGGGAACACCACGGAAGCACCATGGGAAGTAGGAAGTTCCACGGGAATTTCATGGAAGTCCCACGGGGTTCCCACGGGGTTCCCATGGAATTCCCATGGGAACACCATGGAAGCATCACGGAAGACCCATGGGCTCATGGAAGTCCCATGGAAACACCACAAAAGCACCACGGAACTCTCGAATCCCACGGGAAGTAAGAAGCCCGACGGAAGCCACATGGGAGTCACTACTTCCTATGGGACTTACCGTGATATTCCCATGGGGCTTCCCTGGTATTCCCATGGGACTCCCGTGAGACTTTCATGGGTCCACGGGACTTCCGTGGTGCTCCCATGGGATTTCTATGGGACTTCGACCCTCAGGCATACAGTAGTATTACAGGGGGGCCGTAGTAAATAGGACCAAATATTGTTCGTAAAAATAGGTAACTATACAGTTTTTTTTTGTGTGTGACGCAGGTCCTTGTTTCCTATGGTTCCCCCAGTAACAGTAGTACGTAGTGCCGAACAAGTTGGTAAAAGGTACGCCTCCATTTGCCTTGTGCTTCGCTCGGCTTAATGATTCTCAAATGTTTTGTAGGACAGCTACAACGAGCAGGAGGCGAGGGACATATGCGTCGAGCTCATCGACGCCCTCAGGTACTGCCACGAGATAGGCATCGTGCACCGCGACGTGAAGTCGAAGAACATCCTCCTCACCTCAGGGCGCGACGGCGCCACTATCAAGCTGGCCGATTTCGGGTTTGCGTGCAGCGTGCTCAACAGAGAGGTAGTTACGCCATGCAAGACTCCCGGTTACACGGCGCCGGAAATCCTCTTGGGGAAACCCCACGATACGGTGAGCGGGAAGGGGCGGGGAGGGGAGGGGAGGAGAGGAGAGGGAAGGGCAGGAGAGGGGAGGGGGTTGGGGGGGTGAACTTCTTTTTCATGCATGGCCGTAGTCGTATATATGACCATAGACCCTTGCCTCCCTACAATGCCGGGACGGAGCATGTCGGGGTTTTCACCGACCAGACAGACGTTGCTTGCACGAAGCGGCGTGAGGTGTTAAGCGAGTCGTCGCATGGAGGGTGAGCTGCATCTTTGTACTAAGAACCGCTTGTGAGGCAGGTTTCGGCACATTGTGCATACTTTCTTGCTCATTATGGACGACAGCGTCGAGTTAATGGGCGGGGGGGTGCTTCCCATTTATTATCTTTGCCCTTCTGTTTTCTCTCCCTCCTAGTCGTAACTCAGATCCGGGGTCACATAGCTGGCTCTCCTCCCCCTCTCCCCACTACGTATGCTGTGTTTTTGCTTGCGCGGTTTGGCTGGTATATAGCGCGGGTTGTTTCGTCCCTTCTCTCGAATATGGTCGCGGGTGGGGGTTTCTGCGTTCACGTCTTGACGGCGAACGGCGTACTATACTTGGACATTTTAGTTCCCGCGTGGAGCCCTTTTCAACTGCTTATACCCACCGACGCTTCCAGCAGGATAAGCTGGTTGAAAACACAGTACGTAGTCGGGTCGTTCTTGCTGTGTTTTAAAAACAGTAACAGATCATATTATAAAAAAAGGAGTACGTACTACGTGTTTATATGTATTTTGAAGTGCGGCGTGAAAGTGTGAACGAAAGTTTGAATTAGACGCGTGCTGTATACGACAGTAGAGGTACGAGCACTTTTTTACTGAAACGGTTTCGGGATGACCACGGGGCCCCTTAACCCAAACTAGATTTTTTGTTTTCCTCCAAAATCAGTTTTCGGGTGATGAATATGATGGAGCTTCTCAAGTGATCACCCTCAGAGAAAAAAAATGGTACGCCTTTACCGTAGCAGCATGCATCATTGATATACTATTACGGGGGAACATACAGTAGCATTCAGAACCAAACACGGTTGTGTACATATTAGGGGGGGGGATACCTACTTTTTGGTCCTATCGTGGTTTCTTATTGCAATAGCCCCTCCTGATATTGGTACGAAGTACATTTGTGCTGGTTCCCGCACTATATGCTGCGTTAAATGCGGATCTGTTAGAAGATCATTGTGTCACTGCTGCGCAAGCTATGAAGAGTGCTATTATACGTACTGTCTGTATCTATCTTCGCATGTTTTGATTTTTATGTGCCGTCCCTTTTTTTGTGTGTGTTTCGGTGTCCGTTTCTCCGTTCTCCGGTTGTCCGTTTTTTTCTCGTTCCGCCCTACCGTACTCGCGTCATAAAAAATACCATAAACATATCACGATATCGTCATATCACGATATAATAATAATAATAATAATAATAATAATAATAATAATAATGATAATAATAATAATGAAAATAATAATAATATGAATAATATCACAACACAATACCATTAAACCAATACATACACATACAACATGCACACACAAACATACACATACAAATACACACACAATAAAAGTCCGTGGACATGTGGAGCATCGGCGTGGTGATCTACGCCCTGCTGAGCGGGTTCACCCCTTTCTACGACAGCAACATGACGAAGATGTTCCTACGGATAGTGGCGGCTGACTTCGAGTTCGACTATAGCTGGATGAACATCACCTCGGGGGCCAAGGTAAGAACTGCGAGTGTCACTTTGTGAGAACGATGAAGGCACTTACTTAGTTTCTTTCGTTTTTTATTTTCGTTTTATCCCATTTATTGTATCTGCCCTACTTCTCCAGCTTCTCCTCACTTTCGTAACCTAGGCCGGGGTCACGTACGAAGCGGGCACTCCTCCGCCCCTCCCCACTACGTACGGTGGATGCGTTCAGTTGATATCGCCGGAAATTGTTCAGCAGTCTGTCTTCGCTCTTCGACTCGTGTCGAACCGTGCGTGCGTAAGATACATAGATAGGTGCTTTCTGCAGCCCATTTTTGCACAAGAAACAACTCAATAGTGTACGTTTTGGCAGTGCAAGCAAGTGCACGAAATAATACTCGAAACTTTCGGTACATATCCCCGGTATACCGTTTTCTGGGAAACGGCAACAGTTCCAAAAACATATCTGGTATACTTCGTATAACATGCTATCAAGCGGCATGCCTGCCGGTGAGTTTTTGCGCCAAGTCCACAACCACAAGAAGCAGAGTAACTGTAATCACAAGAACAAAGCGGTGGTGAGGGCGAGCGCGAGGCCGTCGCTGGGTTTGCCGATTTCAAGGGCAACGCACGAGAACATGCGGGTCGAGAGCGGGAAAAGTGTCGAAGCAAAGCGGCGATTTACAGGCTTATTAGAGATATACAGGCCTATTAGGGAAGCATTAGCGCCGCTCCCTCCGCCGGCGATGGGAGCCCGCGCTTCGAGCCCCGCTCCCCTCAGCTACGGCATTATTCAGGCGACGGGGAGCCCGCGCTTCAAGCGTCGCTCCCCTCAGCCTTGGCGCGAGAACCAGCGTTTTAGACCCCGCTCTTCCCCAGCCATGCGCCGCGCAGCACCAAGACCGTTGCGCCTGCACGTCGCTCTTTTCAGCGAGGGTGTCCCCCCTCCTTCACCTCCCGGCCATGTGGTGGCGGAATGAGGGGACAAAAAGTCTCGCCTCATCAGCAGCTTGGTATCTCTGGACATGAGGGACAAAAGTCTCGCCTCAGCAGCTTGGTCTATTCTTTCCCCGGGCCTTCGGTCCTCATGTCGGTCTGTTGTACGAGGCGTTCGATCCTCATCGGCGTGTCGTGAATGGTAGCCCAGCGCAAGGGACAAACGTGGCGAAAAGTCGTAGTGGCGATTACTGTTGTACGTAGAGGCCTGTGCGTATACGGGGCTTTGTTGACGGCTTGCGCTGGTACAGCAGTAGTTGGGGTGGCGAAGTAAGTCGAACTGTGTACGTAAACTGGCTTCTAAGCATATACTTCGTACGAAGTTCGTACGTACGAATCACTAACACAACACACACAAAAAAAGAATTTACCCTTGGCGTTCTTATTCTTCTTCCGGCGAAATGTTTATGAGTGATCAGCGTTAAAGCTCAGGCTCCACATTGTCGGGTGTCAAGCAAAAACAAAAATGATATGTAGAACTATGCAAAGGGCTACGGGACTTGAGAGGGGGGAAAATGACGAAAAAACAAGTGGCCATTTTACAGGCCTTTGAGGATTTGAGAGGAGGTAAAAGTATCGAAAAGAAGGCGTGATTTACTATGTATAGGCCTGCGATTTGGCCGGGCTTGACTTGAAGCACCGTTTGTTTTGCACAGTTTTTTTTTCTATTGCACGGCACGATGTACACGGCAAACGGGACAACAAACACGAAAAAAAAAAAAACATTTGAAACGAAACAACATAAATTGGCGAGGCTGTCGCATTTTGGGTGACCGCCAAAACCCTGGTTGTCTAGTCCTCAACACCGTACGATAACTTATTGTATTACCCGTGGTTACTTGCTCGCGGGATGGATGTTCCCTGAACGAAAGGGGGGGGGGTAAAAAAGCTCATCCAGGTAGGCGATAACGCCGACAATGAGAGGACCCTTGCTACAAATCACAAGGCCGCAAAAGGGGAGAGGGGATACCAAAACAATACCGTAACACTAGCCCACCCTGATGGGCTACATGTTCAGAACTAGACCCATCCGGAGAATTTCTGATCGTTTTGTCCTCAAGGGGAAAGTTGTGAGCGCACGGCAAGAGCCGCTGGACAGACCAACCAACCAGGCTTTTTACATACAACATACGGCACAACAGCAGGACAGGACAAGACAGGACAGGACAAGGCACCCCCATTTTGAACATCGAAACCGTAAACAACTGCAGCGTACCCGCGTATGACCTGCCCCCCCCCCACCCCCCCCTCAGCTACTTCCACGCACCACCTCCCGTCCCTCGTCCTCTTCCCCTTTCCAATCCCCGC
>MEHQ01004211.1:216735-231370 GCA_008828725.1 Saccharina japonica
CAGTATCACTGTGTCGATCGACGACATTAACGCAACTCGAAACTGCCTGCGGCTCGTGCGAAATTGCCTGCAGCAGGTGAAAACTCTCGTCACCAACCTCCCAATTTCGTCCGCACCAGAGATAGCAACACTCTTGCTTGATTACATGGGTGGTGGCTCGCCCCCTCCCCCTGCCCCCCTCATCCCACTTGTGCCCCCATATTTCCAGGATTTCGTGTTCAGGCTGCTCACGGCGAACCCGGCGAAGAGGATGACGGCAGCGGAAGCCGCCAGCCACCCCTGGCTGCACGCCGCGAACGCATCGCTGGCGAGCGTCGACCTTGGGAGAAATCTGGAGCAGATAAAGATCTCCCAGGCCAAGATCAAGCTGCGCGCGATGGTTAAGATGGTGAGAGGTGGGGAGGAGGCCGTAGCTGTGTGGTCGGTGGGTGGGTGGGTGGGTGGGAATGAGATGGTTGATAATCTTGTATCAACATGGTTGGTCGTCTTGTTAAAAAATGGTTGGTCATGTTGTTGGTATAGTGAGTGGGTGGGTGGGTGGGTGGGTGAGTAGTAGATGATCTCCTGGAGAATTGCACCCCCCTGTCTTTTGGGGGGGACGTACCTTGGAATCGGTGTAGGTTGTTTATGGCAGTAGTAGAAAGGAAAAGGTGGTTGGTCATGTTATCACGATGGTTGGTAATTTTATTACCATGTTTAGTCATCTCGTGAAGATGGTTGGTCATCTTGTGAAGACGGTGGGTCCTTTTCTTGCTGGGTCATGGCCGGATTCCGGGTCTCTCTCTCTCCCTCTCCCTCTCCCCCTCCCTCTCCCTCTCCCGCCCCCTCTCCCCCTCGCTCGATCTCTCGATAGCGGTATGATAGCCCGACACCAAGGACCGGACAACGGGTTTTACAAAACCCTTCACATTACTGCGAAAATTACCCCACACAAAATTTAAGTAGTTTGGCCACCTAAGCGTGAGTGCAATTCTAAAAAAAAATGATATTTAAGGCGACAGCTGTTTTGACCCCAAACACAACTAAAAATAGTATAGTAGACTAACCTCTTTAGAACAGCACCCACGTCTTTTCGGGAACGAACCAGTAGGGTTAGTTAGTGTGGGCATTTTTTTTTTGCATTTTTTTTTCAAATGGGGTTAAGGCCCAAATATTACTCGTAGCTTCTTCGACAAAACCCTCGATCTCACACCTCGGACAGATCATGATGGATTCCTACTTCATGATCTCGACCTTTCAGGGAAGATATGTGTTCCTGATCTGTATGATCTGTATGATCTGTATGATCTGTATGATCTAGCTCATGTTGCCGGGCGGGGGCCGTATAACTGCATGATCTAGTAGGACATGTTTCCTGGGATGGATCTGTACTATACAGATCCTGCACAGCATACCAAAACGACTGGCTAGGATCTAGATGATCTAGATAATGATTTGTCCGAAGTTATGTTCTCTTTTTTCCAATAAAAATACCGATCTCCTATATCATACCAGGTACATGGCATCTTTGGTTCTAAAGGGAAACAAAACTAACAACTTGGAATTCGTGTAGGACCATTCTTGCATAACTACAGAGGGCTCGTTCAGCCCATTGTTACAGCTTTTAACTGCATCGACGCAAGACACTTTTTTTTTTGGGGGGGGGGGGGGTATTCTCGACGGAGTTGGCCTACATTTGCCCCGCGCAGCAATTTCCTGCGGAAAAGTGTAAGTGTCCAAGGCTTGGACACTGGCAGTAGTATTCCATACCGGCTTTTTCCTTTTGAGCAAGTTCTCGTGGTTACCCGCTTGTGTTGGTCGCTGTTAGATAGAAGGAGCGTTCGAGTAGTTTTATTCCACAACCCGGCCGCGAAGAATAGGAGGACGCGACCAATATCCCGCCTTTCCCCCCTGTTTTCCCCTTAAGAACTGGTCCCCCGTTTTTGGGGACAAACTACTTGGAATTAGTATGGCATACATTTTTCAGTTCTGAATGGGTTAAGATACGCCTCCCATAGTACAACTACGTTCTCGCATCTAAATCCTACCAAATATCAGATAACCGGCCTTTCAGGGCAGTGCCATAGTACTAGCCCACTCTGATGAGCCGTATATATATGCAGAAATGTGGGAAATTCGGGGAACCCGGTTCCGAGAAACTACTGTACAGTGGAACATGAGTCGAAGATGTGGCTCCTCAAAACCCACTCCCACACCTCTGAACGGCGAGGATACGCAGCTCCTGTCAGATACCCGAGACCTGGCTCGGCAATACCACAGCAGCATCCCCCAAGCCCGTCTCACAAGTGATTCTTCGTAGGATGCAGCTCACCCTTCATGCGACTCGCCAGCCACCTCACGGCGCGTCGCGCTTGGTGCAAGCAATGTTATATTTCCCTGGTCAGTGAAAACCCGGCATGCTCCTTCCCGGCATTGCAGGGATGCGAGGGTCTATGGTCATACGACTACAGCCATGCATGACATGAGTATACCCCCCCCTCTGGTAGTGTATGTACCCCTCACTTGTCGAATTATTTTGCTTCGAGAGCAAAACACTCTGGAATATAAGGAACGGCGAGGTAGTAATAAGGAGACCCGAACGGTCCTTATATTTTCGCCCAGAGCGGCATGTAGTATATCTGGCACCGGTACGTATGCGTATAGTATGTATTAATGGTCCAGTCGAGGCAATGGTGTTTTTTTTTCTCGTTTGTTTTCGTTTTTTCCGTTTTTCCTTCGCGCCCTCATGCATATATTCGTCACCCAAACCAGCAAATATGCCACCGGTCGTGTGCCACCAGTTCTCGCGGGAACGGAAAAAAAAAAACGGAAGAAAATCCCGGCCTTTTTGTTTTGTTATTGTTTTTGGTATTTGTTTTTGTTTCTTGGCAACGCTCGTTCGTGCCGTCTGGCTTTGTTCCGGATATGATATATCCGTTTCTCCAAGTAGCTATTCGAGCTCTCTCACTGATTGGCTTCCAATGAGACATTTGTTTTTGCATTTTTCGGACTCTTACATGCTTTCGTGTCCCTGGCATAGATATAGCATGTGATGCCTCTTTTACATCATACGTACCAGGTACGTACGCATAATACGTATAATATAACATTACGTATCACTATGTGATATCGTGTTTTTTTATATCAACGTAAACGACTTTGTGTTTTCCACGAAAACGAAAAACTACTTAATAAAATAGGTGCTCATGGCGCAGAGGCTGATCTCGTGCGGCAAGTTATCGGATAGCTTCGTGCTGGGGGAGTATATCGGCAAGGGCAATTTCGCGATGGTCTTCAAGGCGACCGCCGTGGCAAGAAGCGCAGTGCCGGGGGAGGGGCTGCCGCCACCGCCGACCGAGTACGCCGTGAAACGAACAGACCGAAAGGGCCTTAGAGAAGGCGACAAGGAGGGCGTTTACGAAGAGGTGCGTGATATATTTATGATACGACGTAGGAACATGGTAAGGTATACAAGAAAATGTAGGCTTGTCTTCGGCCGGGTTATTTGCAAGAAGAAACAAGCAGCGTGTTACCAGCACCACTGTTTCCGAGAAGATGCTTGGTACATCTATCAGACTGAGGTACGAGTAAACCCAATAATTCAACAGCCTCCCTGATCGTGGCACCATGATTCCCTGGTCAAGAAGACTAAGCCTGCGTAATACGCTCTGCGCCGTGCCGGGTCTCGTCTATTATGAATTAGCCCCTCGATCCCATTATCTGATATTTTCTCGTTTTCTGCGACCGCGTGATATATACCCGCTCCCAACGACATGTCAACATCTACACGCCGATATCAACATTAACATCAACGATAACAACACGAAATCATCAACATCAACATCAACATCAACTTCAACACCAACATCAACATCAACTTCAACAACAACATCAACATCAACACCAACACCGATACCAACACCGACACCAACATCAACGGCGAAAAGGCCCGCATCCTGCGCGAGCTGAGGCATCCGAACGTGGTACGCATGGAACGCTTCTACGACAACGATCCACAGTACCTCTACATGGTGATGGAGTTGATGGCCGGGGGGGAGCTCACGGACAGCATCAAGCAGAAGGTAGGGTCGGTGTGACGTGTGCGCTTATATGTACCGCTGGACTGCTCGTACGGACAACATGAACACATTTTACTTAGCTCTCTCGGGCGATAGGGGGCCGTGAACTGATTTCCTAAGAGTCTAGTGTTTTTGTTTTAACACGAGAGGTCGAGGAGCGGGGGGAAGGCAGCAAGGAACGCCGGAACTGTTTGTGGAACTCCATGTTGATGTTGGCCTTGTACCAGGTATACAACAACCAATATTGCTGAACGAACAGAGCCACGAACTTCTATTGCAGTATGTTAGCACACCGAGTATGACGGGGGTAGGCTGTTTACGTACCGCATTGTCTCGTGGGCTATAGGAAGCATCTGCTGGTGCGGACAGGGTACGAGCGTAGACCAAACCCAACTGCTATTGATAGAGATGACGCGAACCACAGCATTGTGCTATCCCCTAAATGCCTGCATAGCAGTCATCTGATCTATCCTAAAAATCGTGTCCTGCTCCGTACTCCTTTCCTTCCTTCATACCCGTTCGTACTCATAGTCCTGTTGTCGCATCGTATCGACGTACGGCTGTATGTACGATGTAGGTGCATTTTTATTGTACGTCGAGGCGAGACGACACACGGACACACGAGCTACTCTCCCATACGAAATCGTGGCGTTCGGGTTCGAGTTAGACGGCTCGTCTCTGTCTCAGCTACCCGCCCTGCTCGTGGCCGCACCGCTGAAGCTAACTTCCCACCGATTCTTGCATTTGTTTTTGGTGAGTCATGCTTGCTGAGCGTGGACAAACACAAAATCTCCAAAAACAAAAAGTGAATAATGAAAAAAAACGGCTCGAAACAAATAAATCTTAAATGAAGAAGCGGGTCTTTCGAAAGTGTACGTATTGCGTCATAAAACACAGCAGAGTTTTGCATTAATTTTCGCTGGTGTTTTTCTTTTACTGGTGGTGGAGAACCAAAAGGTAAAACGCTTATTAATAGTAAAAAAACTAAAAGAACCATACGCCACGTGCGACAACAAACGCAATTCGCGATAGGTTGTTGTACGGGTTAAAGGGGTTGGGTTTCAGGTTGGGTTGAGCTGGGTCCGTTCGGGTCGGCCAAACTATCGATCAATCGATCCAAACAAATATTTTCAAGCAATAATGGATGTCAAGATTTTGATCAAGAGGTGTACTTCGCACCTGGTTTAGGTACACCTGCAGGTACAGGCACAGCTACGGTTACAGGTACAGCTGCTGCAGTTACAGCTGCAGGCACCTGCAGCCCTCCGGCTGTCGCCCCCTCGCCGGCCTTGAGAACGATGTCGCGCACAAGTGCTGCTCACTACGCATGCTCCAAGGGGCACACATCGCATCCTGGAAGTTTTCCATGCAGGCGGAGGGGGAAGGAGAGGGGAGGGGGGAGGATAAAGTTACTCCGAAACTGGGGGGGGGGGGGGGGGGGGGACGTACTCATTTGTTGCTTGCCTTAGTCTTTTGACCATTGACCACGCATCCCTTTCGAGACGGAGCACCGTTCCTACTCCTAATATAAACCGGGGAAGGGGGGGGTACTCTTGTCGTGCACGGCCGTAGTCGTATGACCATAAATCCTCGCATCCCTATAATGCCGGGACGGAGCACGTTGGGTTTTCACCAACCAGGCAGACATTGTTTGCACCAAGTGCGAAGCGCCGTGAGATATTGAGCGAGTCGCATGGAGGGCGGGCTGCATCCTGCTAAGAACCGCATCTGAGGCGGACTGGACGACAGCCTCCAGTGAATTGATTTAATTTCTGGTGTGGCCACTTCCAGAGACAGCAATGGGTGTTACTATGTATCTGTCTCGTAGGTGCGTTACCATATACACACTACGTGATACGATCATTCCCCTTGTGCGGAGTTGAGGTTCTCAACCCCGCACAATTGGTCTAACAAGACCGCCAGTCGTGGTGACCGCCAAAAAGAAAACGGTACCCTGGTTGTCTAGCTCACGCAGTGAGAAGCATGTTTTACAGCGTCGCCGCCAACCGACGCCAGCCCAACCTATCAATATATAGTATATGTATAGGGGGGGGGGTGTACTCATGTCGTGCACGGCCGTAGTCGTATGACCATAGACCCTCGCATCCCTACCATGCCGGGACGGAGCACGTTGGGTTTTTACGAACCAGGCAGACATTGCTTGCACCAAGCGCGAAGCGCCGTGAGATATTGGGTGAGTCGCATGGAGGGTGAGCTGCATCCTGCTAAGAACCGCCTCTGAGGCGGACTTGCATATGGATGACAGCTTCAATGAGTTAATTTAATACCTGGTGTGGCCACTTCCAGAGACAGCAATGGGTATCACTACGTATCTGCCTCGTGGATGCCTTACCATATACACACTACGTGATACGACCATTCCCCTTGTGCGGGGATGAGCTTATCAACCCCGCACAAATTATCTAACAAGACCGCCAGTATGGGTGACCGCCAAAAAAAAAACGGTACCCTGATTGTCGAGCTCACGCAGTGAGAGGCGTGTTTTACAGCGTCGTTGCCAACCGACGCCAACCCAACCTATAAATATAGCAAACATTTATAGGCTCGATTTGGGGCGGGGTGGGCAAAGGAGGCAAACTATTCATAGCACCCCATCTTTTTACGGATGCGCTACAACGTGATTGGACGATCTTTGGACAACAGTACGATACGTCGACGCCAGAAAGTTTCCAAGCGATGGATGGATAATGATACCCCCGGGTCTATGGTCATATGACTCCGGCCATGCATGGATATCGAGTTCTCTGCATGCCTTTTTTCTTCGGGAGTCTGCACGACGAAACCCGTTCTTCCCCACCCCCTCCCTCTCCAACGATCGATTCGAGGCATTCAAGCCACCCTCCCGGCATTGTAGTGATGCGAGGGTCTATGGTCATATGACTCCGGCCATGCACGACATGAGTACATCCCCCCCTCCCCCGCATAACCACCCCGCTCTCTACTAAATCCCTCCCTCCCTGCGGCTATATGGCAGAGCAGCAAAACGTTCACCGTGCTAAAGTGGCAGGGAGATCGCGAATTCTACCGGTACCCTACTCGCGAGGCTCCCAGAATGCGACACGGCGGGACTAATGCTGCGACACCGCGCGGGGTTAATGCAGGTCGGGGCTAGTCTAACTAAAACAAAAAACTGCTAAAGGAAGGAAGGAAGGACGCTCTCCTCCGTCGCTTGCTGGGACTATCTCTCCCGCGGTCCACACGAGGGCCTTCCCACGGTACACATAAGGGCACCCGGCAATAACACACAATCGCACCCCTGAGGACACACAAGGGCATCCTACGGTATAAGCAAACACGCGAAAATCACATCGAATCCTCCCTCGCGACGCTTTCGCATCACTAGCGGTGCGTGCAACAGCGGGGACCAAGAACAAAAAAGAGGTACGTAAAACAAAAGAAAAAAAAGACAGTAAAAAAAAAAAAAACAACGCCTCGCGAAATGTGGGGAGAGGCGGTGGCAGGAGGGGCGTAACTCATTTGTTGCTTGCCTTAATAATTTGACCGTTTACCAGGCATCCCTTTCGAGAGTGGCAGGGGGGGGGAGGGGGGAGACAGAAGGCGATATCATCTTCCTCTGCCTTGACCAATATATGCTAAAACTTCGTTACCGAAAACTTGCGTCTAAAAATCAAAAGCAAAAAAAAAAAACTGAGGAGGAAACAATACGGGGGAATGGTGGCGCACGCAGCCACCCTGCCGCTGTAGCCGAACATAGGCTACCGAACAGTCCCTCGGAACCCTCAAGCTGTGGAGCTTTTACTGTATGCGTGCTTTCGATCGGCAAAGGTTCGCTCTCAAGATGCGGTCCGCTTCACGAAGTAACAACAACAGCAACAGCAAAAGCCCAAAACGAGCGCGACTCCTCCCTTTCCCTGATGGGAAAAAATAAAATAAAGCGTAGGTAGGTGTTGACTACCCACACCTCATATAGGCCGTGGGCGTGAGATTAGAGCGCGAAAATTCCTCAGGAAACGAGAAAGAAGAAACTCTCTTACTCACACACACGCGATCACACCAGCAACAATAAAGACGAAAGGAAGCACAGCGACGGAATTTCGGATTCCCTGCCGGCTATCATTGCTGCTGGATGCTGGGGAACCTGGGGAAAACGAGAGGAACTACCAAGCCATCATCAAGCTGACTACCAACAGACAATCCGCGTAGCAGCCAAGCCAAGTCAAGACCGGCGCCTTCATCAATAATCCATTAATTTCAATCTTTCGACGTCTTCGCGTCGATAGCTCCAAGCTCACTTCCAAAAACCNTTCTTGCAATTGTTGATTTGTGACTGTTGTTGCTGTCTTCCGATTGGAAAAACGCGCGCGCGTGACCCCAATCTTTTTTTTATGCTTCGTACGATGTGACCAGACGTTCTACAACGAGGAGGAAGCGCAAGACGTCTGCCGCGTCCTCTTGGGCGCCATCAAGTACATACACGAGAAGGACGTCGTGCACCGAGACCTCAAGCCGGAGAACCTGCTGCTGGCCTCGCCCAACGACGACCTGAGCATCCGCCTCGCCGACTTCGGCTTCGCCTGCAACTTGAGGGGGGACTTGGCGACGGAATTTTGCGGGACCCCCAATTTCATAGCCCCGGAGATTCTGAGCAGGAAGGCGTACGGCACGGTGAGTTTTAAGTGTACACCTGGACTAGTTTTGTGCATATAATACCTGGTAGGGATGTATTGTTTCACACATCGGGCACATCAGCGTTTTCCACGTTATGATCTAGACAATCCAGGGCAGATAGGCCCCTGATCTTTAGGATCTACAGCTCAAGTTGCTGTTGGGTGGAAGCCGTTTGATCTGCATGATCTACTACTACTACTACTACTACTACTACTACTACTACTACTACTACTATGTAGGACATGTTCCCATGCGTTGGATCGCACTGCTTACTGTACAGACCCTGCACAACATATCATACAACAGCAGGTTGGGATCCAGATTCTCTAGATTGTGCGATCTACTGTAGTCCGTGGCGGGGGGAGTGCCCCGGAGATCAATGCGAAGCATGGTGGATTGGTAGCGTCGAGATATGCTAAACAACTAAACAAGGATAGTCGATTGGTGGGTTTCAACGTCCAAAAGGAAGGATTATTCCCCCGGGGACACTCCTCCTATACCCCCATTAATACGACAGAGGGCCTTCCGACGACTTGATCTTTGCCTACACAATAAACCCTCCACGCGACACTGATTCGGATCTTAGCAAACCCTGGCGCCCGCCTCGGTGCAGCACAAATTGTATACTTTGTACAAGGGGGGGCTTCGCCGCGGCGGGCTGACGCCTGCCTGCAGCTTCGCGCAATACCCGTAACGGCGAAGAGTAGAGGTAGAATAATAGGTAAGCTTAGGGCGAACAAAAGCGACTGTACTGCCAAGGGGTGTACAGTAGTACAGGACACCTAATGAGAAACACGCAATCTGACCCAGGCTGGGTTTCTTATTTATGTGAGTGAAGAGGGTACGTTTTACACTTTTCAACATACCGGCTCCCGAACTTTCCATTTCCTTGTTAATGTCAGCATGTGGTACTGGTACTGGTACGCACGTACGTACGTGTATATCAGCAGTAAGTGGTCTATAAAAATCCGTACGTGTATCAGCGACAAGTAGTCCGTAAAAATCCAGCATCGTCAACATGTACATAGAATCTTGGATCTTGCGTGTAGATCACGGGATAACTATAAATGCAATACGAGTACGAGTAAACATGTATACCGGTATAGAATTTCGGAACCACTTGGAACACAAAAACAAGCTCTCGACTATCACCAGATCACCAGAGTATAGATGAAAGTTGGAGCGTCCACCGCCCGCACGTTCACGATACGAGCGCACGCGAAGCCCTGCCCGGTGCAAAGCAGGTCGGTGGGCACGATGGCGGATTCATCGATTGAAAACGTTCACCGCCTCGCGAGAAAAAGTCTCGAAATGCTCCTGAGGAACGCATGCAGTAATTCCGTTGTGGATCGCAAAGTCCCAAGATCGTATGATATGATGCGAACAGAAACAATAAACCCCAGTCTGCTGTACCACGTACGCACGTATGAACATGATACACAGATCATCGCATATATGATACACACTGCTGTGGTGCTGGTACTGGTACTGGTACGTACGTACGTGTATATCAGCAGTAAAGTGGTCTATGAAAATCCGGGTTCGTCGTCGACATAAAAAAAGGAATATTTGTGATTATTATGCGTGTTGCGTGTAAAAACAAAAAAACATGTATATGCTCTCCATCACCATATTCTTGGTGAACGTTACTGCAGCGTCCACCACCCGCATGTTCACGCCCCACGAGAGCACGTGAGGTCCTGCCCGGTGCGAACCAGGCTGGCGGGCACGTTAACCGATAAATCGCCCGAAGACGTTCACCGCCTCGCGAGAAAAAGTCCCGACACGCTCCTGAGGGGCTCATGTGGTAGATACTTTTGTGGATCTCGCAAGGTCCAAAACAGGCAATCATCCCGCACGGGACTGTCAGAATATACGACGTACGTTCGTATGGCGAGCCTATGACAAAGAGGCGTAACATCCTCAAACAAACGTACCCCCGTTAGCCATGTGTTGGGCACGGCCGAGGCTGTGCCCTTGGCAGAGTAGGCAGAGCAGGGGTCGGTGAGCACGACGAGGGAGTTGCGGGCCGCCAGGTGGACCTCATCGCGAGATATCGCGAAAAAGGCTCACGTTTACGTGTAAGAAAAGCTGTCGAGCTCTCGCCGAGCAGCACAGCAGCTGCAATTTTATACATGCATTTTATGGAAGAAAAAAAAACGCCAAAAAACTACGGCCGGCAAGTAATCTAATGATAGCAACCAGCAAAGACAAGTTTATTGTTTTGTTCATATGTTGTCTAATTTATTCCCCCTTTTTTCCAAGTGGTGTATGAGTCGTCTAGTCTACTATAATACGAAGTATATGCGACCCACGTTTTTTTCTGCAGGCATGCGTGCACGTAGTTTCATAGTTTCATACATTGCATCGTTGGTGTCGGAGTCGTTTTGCGGTCGCGCGCCAGCATCCCAGCAAGCGGGCGACTGGAGCGAGGTACCGTGCGGTGCGGCATGTTTAATATGATGGTACAGTGTTATTGGCCACCGGTCGCGGCGCCAATGAGCGCAACAAAGAAACGCCAATTCATTCAACCCGCCTTCTTGGCTCGCTAATGTTCACGCTTTTTGCTAATGCGCATGTTTTTCGCCTCTCGTCATGTGCGCAACACCACCACCACCACCACCACCACCACCACCAACAACAACGACAACAGTCGGTGGACATGTGGAGTATGGGTGTGCTCATTTACTTGCTGCTTGGCGGCAGCCACCCTTTCGGGGACTGGAACCAGAAGCGCATGTTTCGCACGATCAAAACGGGCCGCTTCAGCTTCTCCGCCAGCATCTGGAGCGAAGTCTCGGATGACGCAAAGGTGCGTGAAGTGCTGTAGGTACCGTATTAATTAACCGAAAATATTGACGAGGGGAGTGCGATGTTCTCAAGCGTCTAGTCCGCAGCATGGCACTCGTACGAGTATCACCATGCTGCACTTGTGTTGCATATACGACTCCGCGCATTGCAGTTTGGACAGACCCTCCTTACCGCACCCCAGTAGCCCGGACGGATCCTTGTGGCTGGCGCTGCACATAGTCGTCATTTATTTTCAACACACAGGTGACCGGGAGACCCCCCCCCCCCCCCCGTCCAGGCATTGTAGGGATGCGAGAGTCTATGGTCATACCACTACAGCCATGCATGAATATCGAGTACACCCCCCCGCGCGCGCGCAATGTGGGTGTAAACAAATCCTTGTGGAGACGTTGAGCAATGTAGCGCACCACCATCAGGCGTACCGAATTGAGAGGTTGTCTACACCTTGTGGGGTTTGCTAAAGAGATTGTTCAACGTCTCCACAAGGAGTTGTTTACTATACTATTCTATACGATACTATGATATAATACGCTTCGGTAGTGGTGATGGTGATGATGATGGTGTCCAAATGACTCTTCACGACTGTGCCGGTTTCGGTATGCCCCGCGGGGGACCGGCTCTACCGTGCGCCACCCGACCCCGACGGCCATGCATGACATGAGCACCCCCCCCCCCCCACCCTCACGCTATCTACTACTGTCATCTCAATTGCAAATCTAACATAGGATGTATGCAAGTAGCTGTTGATCGCACCTTCCTCCCGCCCATCTCTCGTTGCGCTCTTTATGTTTAATATCGACAGGACCTTATCAGAAACCTGTTGATCGTTGACCGAGAGAAGAGGCTGACGGCGGCTGAGGCGCTTAACCACCCCTGGCTCTCCATGAACGGGCCTAGCATGAAAGGCAACAACCTCAGACTGGGCCTCGAGTCGCTCAGACTCTCCACCGCCAAGAGAAAACTGCGAGCTGCGTTCCGGGCGGTGAGAAGCGGGCCTGGGGGCGCCGGCGGGGGGGGGGGGGGGGGGGGCGGGGGGTGTACTCATGTCGTGCACGGCCGTAGTCGTATAACCATAGACCCTCGCATCCTTACAATGCCGGGACGGAGCACGTTGGGTTTTCACCAACCAGGCAGACATTGCTTGCACCAAGCTCGAAGCGCCGTGAGGTATCGGGCGAGTCGCATGGAGGGTGAGCTGCATCCTGCTAAGAACCGCCTCTGAGGCGGACTTGCATATGGATGACAGCTTCAATGAGTTAATTTCATATCTGGTGTGGCCACTTCCTGAGACAGCAATGGGAGCACTATGTAACTGCCTCGCGGGTGCCTTACCATATACACAATACGTGATACGATCATTCTCCTTGTGCGGAGCAAAGGTTCTCCACCCCGCACAAATGATCTAACAAGACCGCCAGCTTTTGGTGACCGCCAAAACTAAATAAAAAACGGCACCCTGATTGTCTAGCTAGCGCAGTGAGAGGCGTGTTTTACAACGTCGTTGCCAACCGACGCCAACCCAACCTATAAATATATCATATATTTATAGAGGGGGGAGGGGGGGTGTTGAAAAGGGTTCGTTGAATCTCACCATGCTGCATTGATCTGCGGGGCGCCACTTCGTATTGTGATAAGGTAATATTAGCTATATAGCATAGTCCACCGGCCTACTCAGTCACGTGGCTGGCTGAGTAAGCCAGTGGACTATGCTATATAAGCAACTAAATATATACTTTCGGGTTCGTTGAATCTCACCTTGCTGTATTGGTCTCCGGGGCACCCCCCTCGCCACGGACTAGTGTCTAGGAGCACACAACTATCATACCCATTCACAATGTCTCCAGCGCGCACGCTCGAAAATAACAAATGAGGAAATCGGCGAGACTCGAACTCCCGACCCACCCTTTGGGGATTATATAGCACTACCCACTGAACCACTGAGTCACGTGACTGAGTAGGTTAGTGGACTATGCTATATAAACAACAGGTTAGGGTGGCGAGAGGGGGGGGGGGGGGGCGTTTTCATTTTTCATTTGTTGCTTGCCTTAGTCATTTGACCATTGACCACACATCCGTTTCGAGGCGCAGCACCGCCCTTATTCCTAATAGAGACATCTCCAACAGTTGGGCGCTCATTACGTTGTTTCCATATATTACATAGATATATTGATGTGCTAATATTTTCCCCCTGCTGTTTCGTCGGCGGGAGGGGGGGGGGGTACTCATGCCGTGCATGGCGGTAGTCGTATGATCATAAGACCCTCGCATCCCTAAACTGCCGGGACGGAGCAAGTTGGGTTTTCACCAACCCGCAGACATTGGTTGCACAAGCGCGAAGCGTCGTGAGGTATTGGGCGAGTCGCATGAAGGGTAAGCTGCATCCTACTAAGAACCGCTTGCGATGCGGACTTTCTTGCATATGGTCAACAGCCTCCAAGGGGTATAGTATGCATCTGCCTCGTGGGTGCCTTACCACTACATTACACGACCATTCCCCTTTGTACGGAGTTAAGGTTCTCTACCCCGCACAAATGATCTAACTCGACCGCCAGCCGTGGTGACCGCCAAAAACAAAAACGGTACCCTGGTTGTCTAGCTCACGCAGTGAGAGGCGTGTTGTATAGCGTCGTCGCCAACCGACGCCAACCCAACCTATATATATATATATTGTACATGTATAGGGGAGGGGGGGCGTACTCATTTGTCGTTTGTTGCTTGCCTTAGTCATTTGACGATTGACCACGCATATCTTTCGAGAAGCATGAGCATCGCTCTTATCCCTACTAGAGACCTCCAACAGTTGGGCGATCATTACGTTTTACATATATTACATATAAATGTTTTGCTATTGGTTTCCCCTTTTCCTGTTTCGCCGGCGGGGGGGGGGGGGGGGGGGGGGGGCGTACTCATTCATTGCTTGCCTTAAGTCATTTGACCATGGACCACGCGTCCCTTTCAAGACGGAGCACCGTTCCTACTCCTAATAGAGACACCTCCAACAGTTGGGCGCTCATTACGTTGTTTCCGTATGTTGCATAGATATTGAACAGCGGGGCGCCACTGTTGTGATAGGTTTCAGGTGAGGAGGCGGGCGGGGGGGGGGGGGGGGGGGGGGC
>MEHQ01004211.1:231713-344898 GCA_008828725.1 Saccharina japonica
CCCCACACCCTTTCCCCGCGTCCCTTATCCCCGCCACCTCACAGTTTATTTTTGCGAAAAAGGCGAAATCGTTGATCCGCGGGTACTACGAGGAAAACGCCGGCGGTATTGTGTAGTGAGGAGGTCCATCGTGTGCCTGCCTGCCCACCGGCCCACCAGCACGCTAGGAGAAGCTAGGCAGCATCAGCTCGTTATTTTTATCTCCGCGCACGCCGGTATGAGCCTGAGCCTGCCAAGGGGCTACAAAACCGTGTGTGGTTAGTTGGTACTATGAGCCTGCTAAGGGGCTACAAACCCCACTTCAGGTTATATAGCGAGTGCCCGTGCTCGTTTTTTTTTTGTCGATGTCAACTGTAGGTAAAAAATGCGGACATAATTGTTTTGTTTTGTTTTTTCAATATATATATATATACAACTTGGACTTTGTCCGATGGTGGCCCGTGCCGCATCGCACGACGGAAGATATGCCTTTGCTTAGACAGGGAAACCCGCTGCTGCTGAGGCCGCCGCCGCCGCCGCCGCTGCGGTTGCGGCTACTGCTGCCCTGCCCACCTCAGCTGCTGTGTCTCCGGCACACAAGTGTCAGGCTTTGTTGCCCCTCAATCGCCCTAGCGGTTCTATAAATACTTGAAGTTGATCCCTTGGAAACGGTATACCAGGGAATTACATAGTTTCGCTCCAGCCTGTTGGACTTTTTTTTTTGTAGTCTTCGGGGTGCGGGGCGATGATTTCTGTCCCGGCTCTTATATATCCCTGATCCCCGACGACCTGTGCCGATGTCCTTTGGGCCGCACGAAGAAAAACAAAGGCACTCGTATGTATACGTATGTACGAAGTAAACTACGTATTGTAGGAAGGGTGTTGTCTGCTTTGACCACAGGACGACCCCTGGAAAATAAACGCCCACTTAATCATTTACCAGGTACCAGCTAAAAAGTGGGCTGCAGCGGTTTTTTACGCATGAGTTTATAGGCTGAACGGGAGCAGCGCACTCTGTTGTGCTACCGCAAGTACTTGCCGCCAACCCAGCAGTAGCAAAGCCGCCCATCCTATGCCAGAGTTGCTCGCGGTGAGCATGTAATGTACTGCTGCTGCTGCACGGACAACCACAAAGCTTATTTTTTTGTTGTCGTCCGCTGTGTGCGGTGGTTTCCTGGAAATTTCCTGGCATTTTTCTCCCTGGCCTTGGAGCCGGAAGGCGTAGTATATAGACGACACACACACCGATAGTACAGGACACCAGTTGTAGTACGTAAGAAACCGAAATACCGACCCCCCAGGCTGGATTTCTTGCTTGAAAAGGGGTGCGTTCTACACTATCTTCAGTATAATGAATCTCGAATTTATGGTGTTCCTGTATAAACCTCTCGGCCTACGTTTCGCTTTCTTGTGAACAGCTTTTTTTTCAGGTGTTCTATAAATATACGTGTATGTAGTAAGTAGGCAGTATTGGTATCAATAGCAGTACTGTGGAACTTGAAGTTGGCCAAACTATTACAATAATTAGCATGTCGTGATGCTTGCAGCGGAGGGGGGGGGGGAGGGAGGGAGAGAGGGAGGGAGGGAGGGAGAGGGGACAGGGGACGGAGTACAGTTGTAGCACGTTTTTGCCTGCGAGTGAAGCTGATTCCCGACGTCAGGGGAGCTGCCCGCGAGGTGGTTGGCTCTCCTCTTGCTGGTGGTTTGCTTTCAGTGGTGTCATACTCTGGAAGACCCAAGGTCGGTCTGGTTTTAACAAAAAAAAACAGGCTTTGCATGTCTGTCGTTTTTTCTTCCTTCTATCGTATTTGTCGGTACCTGCACGTAGTTCGTTGGTCACCGGAGCTTCGCTGTCGACATGTCTCATGCGCGCAGGAAAGCCCAGCCGGCGGCGGCGGCGTACTCCGCGTATTCGTAACATGAGAAGGGCGTCTTAGGGCCTCGTAGTACACCCTTTTGTTTTGCTTGTTTTGCTGTTGAAACGCGTAGTGTGGGGTTGCCACTTACTGGGGTCTCTAAAAACGAAGAAAGCGTTTCGTCTGTCTGTCTGTCTGTCTGTCTGTCTGTCTGTCTGACTGACCTTTCAGTATCTCGACTTATCGTCAATACGTGCTAATAAATTGTGAAGTAGTTGGTGTTGGATATCGTATCGTTTTTTCTTGTTTCCCGGTGTAACGAAACATCAAACTTCGATATGTCGCACCGAACGCGTTGGCATCCCCGCTTTTTTTTTCGGTGATGATACTGAACCCACAAGAGGGAAAAAACAAAATGGCACAAATAATGGAACCAACCGCGGATTGGATCGAAATAACTTGGGGGATTTGTGTCGGCACCACGCGACACTACATGGCGAGCTACCACTCACTGTCGCCTGTGCTTAAGATATATCAGTATTTCGCAGCGTGTGCGGGAAATGAGAGATCCAGTGCTAAGGTTGCTTGGGTGAGGCAACGCTACGCCTGACCAAATAATCAACCTATTAAGACAATCCAACGGTGCAATGGAGTATGGACGAGACCACGGGCCGGCGCAGGAGGGGCACCGACCACCCACCCGTAAGGGGCGGGCTCGCCACGCGCAGAAGCTACCGCCGCACAACGCCAGCGAGGGTAGGCGGTAGGGGGGGGGGAGTCGAAAACGTAACCCTGAAAACAGAAGGAACACGAGAAACCATCACATTCCTAGAGGGGGAGGGACGGGGTGAAAATATATCCCTCAAAACACAAGAACACAAGCATAGAGGGACGGGGGGGGGGGGGGGTACTCATGTCATGCATGGCCGTAGTCGTATGACCATAGACCCTCGCATCTCTACAATGCTGGGACAGAGCTCGTCGGGTTTTCACCGTCCAGGCAGACATTTACGTGCATCACACGCGCAACGCGCCGTGTGGTGTTCGGTGAGTCGCATGGAGCGTAAGCTGCATCCTACTAAGAAACCGCTTGTGAGACGGGTTTCGGTATGTTGTGCGCGCTTTCTTGCACAAGGAACTGGTTTCTTGTCCGGCGAGGCCACCATTAAAGGTAGCAAGGGGTAATACTATGTATCTGCCTCGTGGTTGCCTTGCCGTATACACACTACGTGATACGATCATCCCCAATTGTGCGGAGTCAAGGTTCTCCACACCACACAGACTATCTATCTCGACCGCCAGCCATGGTGACCACGCCCTAGTTTTCTACTGTAGTAGCTCACGCAGTGATTGGTGTGTGGTGTGTTTTACAACGTCGTTGCAAACCGGCGACAACCCAATCTGTACCAGTTATACGAAGTATAATTCAGGGACGGGGGGGGGGGGGGGGTGTACTCATGTCGTGCATGGCCGTAGTCGTGCGGCGAAAATGCATGTGGAAAATGAAAAAAAAAAAAACACGAACAACCGCAATATCGCCAGCGAGGGGGCGGGGGCGGGGTGGAATTAATTGCGTCGTTGAAAAAAGAACATGAAGGGTGCAGGCCTGTGCCGCGGAACGGGCGGCGACATCGTCCGGACCACCCCCGGATATGTGTCGAGGGGGGCGGGGGGCAGGGATTAAAATAAAGTAACGCGTGTGACTGTAACGACGGGAACAGACGATCTCCTCTCCGTCCCATCTGCCGCAACCGGCCGCTGAGAACGACCGCAGTGGGTCTAGCCAGCTAACTCCCACGGACGCGTGGCCTTATACGTACCTCGCCCGGGCCTGCGGCCTGCGCGCTCGCTCTTCACCGGTTCTCGGCATGGCTTGGGTGGGTTTAGTGCCCCGGCCCGAGGGTGTCGTTTTGGGTGGACTTCATGGGCCTTTTCTCCAGGCTTTCCAGGGCAACATTACCGAAACAGAGGTTTTCAGTCTCTCGACCGGCCCCGTGTGTACCGTCGCAGCCGTCAGGGCAGTAGACAAACAAGCAGGCAGTCAGCGAGGACGGCGGTATAACATTGACTGGTTGATTGGGTTGGAACCCTTCTTCCTTTTTTGTTCTGGCATATTGCTGCTTGCTGTAACTGTTGAAAAGGGTGTTCGTCTTTGGGGCTGCTGCTGGAAAAAAGGTTAACCACGCACCTGTACACGGTACCCAGACCAAGCCTAAACAGTCCATGGGAGAGGAACGTCTGCTGGGGAGGGTGATGTCTGGGTAGATGGTCGGTGGTAAGGGCTGCTCTTCTGGGAAGAAAATTATTGGATGGAGCGCCTCGAGGAGGACCTCAAGGCGTTCAGCATCAGGCCCGATTAGTGGCGCGAAGCACCATAGAAAGCCAACAGGTGGCTTCGAGTGGTCGAGGACGGGGCGGAGGCTTATATGCGGGAAAGGAAAGGCACGACGCTGAGAGGAGTGATACAGAATATGTAGCGGCACGCGACGGCTGCGGATGCAACTACGACACCAACCGTTGATGCCAATGCGCCCAGGGGGCGGCCGGGGGTGGGAGGAGGGGGGGGGGAGAGGGGGGGTACTTCATTTTAATGCATGGCCGTAGTCGTATGGGGGGAGGAAGGAAGGGAGGAGGGGGAATGAGGGGATGGGTGGCGGTCTGCCCAAAAACGACTGACGATTGGGTAAACGTTCAGGGAGAAGGAGAAGATAGGAGCTTCCTTTGGGGGTAACTGGAAGGGGGTCAAAGTAATCGACGCTAATCGCAATGCCAGGCCCGGAGGGCAAGGGGAGCGAAAATGGGCCCGCGTACTGTCTGTCGAGACAATTTGCGCGCTTGGCACGGGAGGCAATCTCGCGTGCTCACGTTCATGCCGACTCACCAATAAGAGCGCTCGAGCATAAAAAGCGTACGAGCGACTCCAAGGTAGCACGAGGCGTTGGCCCTCGGAGGCGTTGACGTGGCTGGCTTGCATAATCCACGGCCGCATGAGGAGCGGTACGTAAATTATCGTGGGCTCGTCGTTCAGGAGGTAGGCTGCACGCCCGCTGGACGTGTGGGGACCGGCTGCAGGGGCGGAAGTTACTTTCCTCGCCAACAGAAGGGTTCCATCGTCACCTCTGGGGAGGCGTCCTTTTCGGCTAAATAACGGATTTTAGACAGAAGGGGGCGTTTGTGGGATAAAATATGAGGGAGAAATAATCGGTGAAGACTGAAGGGCTCCCGAGAAGGAGATACCTAATGACGACATCACAGGATGGTTCGGTGCATTTTTCGCGAGCCCAATCAGCGTGTGAGTACCGCTCGGCGGACTCGCGAATTTCGAGCTCCGCTGGGGATAGTGCCTCAGGAAGGGCGTTCGACGGGGTGGCGTCCGAGCGTTACGCGCCAAAATGTGACGGGGAAGGCTCAGTTGTGGCGGTGGCCGACGCACCGTTGACGGCGAGGGCCACATAGGGAGGGCGGGCGGGCCTCTTGCTGGGAGGTGAGGGCACCTGTGGCCTACGAATAGGGCGTCGCGTGGTGGCTGCTGGTTATAGAGCCGGTGGCGACGCTGGGGCCGGGGGATTGAAGCCATTATTGAGTGCAGGCTTAGGGGTTTCAGCAGCGGCGGCTTGACGCCGGCGCGTCCTTCTCGAGATAAATTCCGACGGAACGAGGGAAGGCGGGCGAGCCTGAAAAGTTGAAGGCAGCTGAGGTAGAGCCGAGGGCACAACCGAGATAGGGGCACGGTTGGCCTTGGCGCTTCACGAGGCTACCTGAAGCTGAGCAGGGGGTGCCTGAGAACCGAGGTCCCCGGCGTCGCCGCGAAAACAAAATAGCCGTGGGTTGGTGGTCGTGGGGGGGATATTGTCTGTACCCACGCCAAACGAAACGCTTTGAGAAGCGAGGGCGGAGGAAGTTCTCTCCAGCGCCGCGGTGCCTAAATTTGGGGCACGAGGCTGGGTGGGCGCGAGAGAAAGAACATTCTGATCGGCGCCGGCGGAAGCCGTGGGGGTAGGGGGCGGAGCGGGCGCGGGGGAAATTAATTTCTGACCGGCGCCGGCGGGAGCCGCGGGGGATACAGCGGGCACGACAAACACCGAATCGGTGGGGTCGCAAGCCGCGTGTATGTTGGAGGTGAGAGTCCGACTTGAATCTCTTGGAACGACGGAGGTTGGGGCACGAGTGATGGATTCTCCATAAACAGCATCGAGGTCGTCAATCCTCATTCGTGGCCCGTGTTAGCGAAATTCGCGGCAATCAGCTTGGGAGGGTGGGAGCCCACCCAAACCGACGCTTTGGCTGGAGGGCGCGAGCCCACCCAAGCCTAGACTCAGAGTCGGAAGGCCATCAAGCGAGAGGCCTCCAGAACGTATGAGATAGACGCGTTTTTGGTCGGATGGCGTTAGACGAGTGCGTCCGCTGCGGTCGTCCTCCGACGCAGGCAACCGCAACCGAGAAAGGAAGTCGGCGTTGCCGTTGGCGGTACCTTTGAGGTACTCTAGAGTATAGCGGTACGCCGTGAAAAATTCAAGCCATCTCTGGTTTATGGGGTTGTGTTTAGCAACCTTGGCGAGGCTTTCGAGCGCCTTGTGGTCCGGAAAAATGAGGAAGGAGGTACCCCACAAATATCCACGGAGGCGCTAGATGCTCCAGACGATGCTGCCAGCCTCGAGATCGAGCGGGGCCCAGTGTCGCTCAGACTCAAGGGTAGCGCGGCTGATGAAAAAATTAGGGTGGATAGGGCCGTCCTTTTGTTCCTGCTCGAGCGTGGCTCCAAAACCATCGATGCTAGCGTCGCAGTAGAGGAGGAAAGGGCGGGAGTTGTCGGCGATCGCCTCCCAGTCCGGGTGGACCAAGAGTGGAGATGCCGAGAGTTCTTCGAGGAGTTTTCACACGATAGTTTTAGCACGATGTTTTCCATAGCAGGCGTTAAAACGATTTTCACCCCTTGCTTCAGGCGGGAGATGATGAGTCGAATCCCTTTGGCCTTATCCGCCAGGATTTTCCTGCAGTAAGATACGCCACTGAGGATAGGGCTTAGTTGTTTGAGGTCCAGGGGCATCGGCATGCTCATGAGGGCTTCGACCTTGGATGCGTTCGGCCGAATGCCCGCGGGAGAGATCGTGTGGTCGAGAAAATCTGTGTCGGTGGCACCGACCTTCGCCTTCGACGGCGAGAGCCTGAGGTTGTGCTTTCTCAGCTTATTGAAAAGCCTTAAGAACTGGTCCCACGAATTTGGGGACAAACTATTTGGAATTAGTGTGAGACATTTTTTTCAGTTCTGAATGGGTTAATGTAGAGGACGCAGGCAGCAGGATCCATCTATTTCCTTTATAAAAACGCTCCATACTACTGCAAAACCTATATAAACCAGGTAGGGGATACGAGGCCATAGCAATTCTTCTACGAAAGCACGATATACTGATGAAGTGTTATCTCAGAAAAAGGGTATTAGTACGTAGGCGATACGAGGTCATGCTCATTCCTGTATAAACTACGTAATGTAACCGAGGCCAGAGTACAGTAATTCCTATATAAAAGGTTCCACACTGAATCCTAAATCAACAAGGTAGGGGGTACGAGGCCATACCGAAAAAAAAAAAAACTGGTGGTGCCGTGCTGTGCTGTGCTGCTCTGCGCTCTACTACTGCTGTGAGTGCAGCTGTCTGCATGAGCTCGAGGGCTGCCTAATAGGGTTTCCACATATATGTACACGTTATTGGCGGAGGGGACAGTGAAAAAAAACGACCGAAAACAAACTGTTATGGGGTTTTTGTCTTCGTAGTAGTAGTGTGACCCTCAGATCCAACCCTAACCCTAACCCTAACCCGAACCCTATGCCAGTGGTCAGTGCTTGCTTGGCCAATCAGAGTGCCTAATTAGCTACCTTAGGAAGATCCACTAACAGTGTTTGTCCACTACTGTTTGTCGGTCTCCTTTTTGTTGGGCAACCGAAAAACTAGGAAACACCGAGAAAACCCGACCGAAAAAACCGACTGTGGGTTTTCGGTTCACGACCAACCCTGCCCCTCTCTGCAACAGTTATGAGTTATGACCCATCACGCATGATCTGCGCATATGACGCAACAAGCACACAAGCTATGGCAATGACCCCATGGGCTATGACCCTCCACAATATAGCCCATACGTAGCTCTGTACTGCTGTACTCCAGTTACTTTCTGCTGTGCTGTGTACCAGCGTATGATACGGCTCTGACGACCGCTCTGATCATCATGTATTCCCAAGACTCACTCGTGTATGCTCTCACCAACACGCTCATCACTGCAACTGATTCATCCATTATTCATGTCTCATGCCCTCGATTAGTTTGCCTGACCGGCGTGAACCCGGCACGGAACACACCGGCATTATCGGGGCACCAAGATAGAAACAGGGGGTGTATATACCCCCGATTGGTGTTGTTGACCTTTCCAGTTTTATGTTTACCTTCACATAGCGTGTAGAGGGGAGCGGAGGGCTCCAGACTA
This sequence comes from Saccharina japonica, assembly GCA_008828725.1. Lineage (NCBI taxonomy): Eukaryota > Phaeophyceae > Laminariales > Laminariaceae > Saccharina > Saccharina japonica. Next base: position 240,023 of record MEHQ01004211.1, read on the forward strand.
TCTGTTTTTGACTGACTTTGATAGCTTTGCGGACCCTTCGGGTTCCACTTTTATTTCAGTGTACCTTTTTTGGGTAAGTTGGCCTGTGACCACGGGAATCGACCGTGTCACCCCCGTGTCAAGCAAGTGTTGGGTTAGTACGGACAGATGGAGGTACTGGATAGAGAGACCGGCACGGTTTTTAATGTGAAGACAACAACAACAACAACAACAACAACAACAACAACAACAACTTTCCATGCCTACTCATGTCTCACCCCTTCACTTGTGTGTCTGCCCATGTCTCATGTCTCACGTCGCATGCTGTTGTTGTTGCAGAGAAGACGTGCTTTTTTTTCGTGCCTCGTGCTCGTGCCAGATAGAAAGAGCCGCTTGACAACTTTATTTGAATCGAAGATGTCAGGAGTGTGTGTTTGTGTGTGTTCTTCACATTAAACCTTCCTTTCTACCCGTCGACATCCAGCACACACCCAGTGTCCGTGCCGATTCTTTATCCTAAAAAGGTACCAGTTCTGTGGTCACAAAACTACGACACAGAGATACTACGCTCACAGCAGTAAGCAGAGCAGACAATGCAATGAATGCCATATACGGCAGGCAAGACCTACCCTGCTAGCAATCCAGGTGCATGCAAAAGAAAAAAAGAGAAAAAAGAGATAAAGCGAAAAGGAAAAAATAATAAAAAGTGTACACCAGAGGAGACACGCGCCAAGCAAGGCAACACGTGCGCTGCCAAAGGGTGTAGGGCAGAGCGTTCGACACTAAAACCCAGTATTTATGGTGTCAGTCCCGGCATGTCAAGGCAAAGTTGCTGTCTGTCTCCTGACTCCTGACTCCTGTGACTCCTGCTACTCGTACACATGTCATATGATACCATATTTTATTTGAACGGTAATTACGCCGCATATTCGCGATCGGTCGGGTCTCCGCAGATCGTAGACTCGCACGACGCAGACCGATGTGCAAACTCTGATTTTTTGCTTGCCGGTCTTCCTGCCTGGGTTCACAATTTATCACAGCAGGTTCAGCGCTGGACTGCTGCTACTGCTGCTGCTGTGTCGAAGACACAGAAGCCCCCAGCAACAGCGGAGACTCCGCGGCGACCTGCTTCTGTGCAGAGACTGATTGCAGCAGTGTCTTGAGGTAAGAAACGCAAGATGAGTGAACAGAGATGGAAGAAGAGCCTTCGGTTGGTTCGGGTGTGTGTGGTTCGTCGTTTTTTTCCAGCCCTCCTGCAGAAAATTCGTCGTACCACGTTTGATGCAAGTGCTGCTTGTGCCTTGTGTGCTTTGTGCCTTCGTAGCTCGGGTAGAATCGTCACCCCCAGCGAGTAGGGGGGCAGCAAGCAGTGTCGTCGCAGGTGATGCGTGGTGGTTTCGGGTGGATGAGGCAAGTAGCAGCAGCAGCAGCAGCAGCTCATCATGGAATACTACGGCACGCCAGCAAACGCAATTTCCCTGCGCAACTTGTCTCACTTGTCTGGTGTCGGTTGTGTTTCGAAGTGAAGATGAAGAACTACTTGCTGAAGTAGACTTGTTCTGTTTACGGCAGCAGACCCGGGTGCACGTGTACCATGCTCGTACGACTCGTACGATACACACTCCTCCTCCTGGTGTCTACTGCTGCTGCTGCTGCTGCTGCTGCTGCAGCTGCATACAGCAGAAGCAGCATGCTGTCAATGCTCGAAGGCCTCCAGTTTTTTTATCCCATTCATAAAACACTCGTGCACTCGTGCATTATTGCCACAAAAGCGAGAACTTTACGTAACATTTTGAGACAAGGCTGCTATCACACGCCTCCTCATGCCTCCTCATGCATGTGTGTACTACTACGTACTGTTGTATGTGTGTGCCCGCAAGGTGACTTTCTGAGAGTTCTGAGAGTTGTTTGTCGAAGCTTTCCAGATTCCGAGAGGACTGATCGAGTTGGTGTACGTACGTAGCTTGCGAGCGTTCTGAAAAAGAAACACACCGACTGCAAGGGTACCGTTGCAACCAGCCATGCTCTTGCGATCGCCAGGCCGGGTATGGCACCTCCCACCTCGTGTCATACATACATTGCGGCGCCTTTTGAAGCACCGAGGAGGTCTCCTTCGTTGAAACTTTCAAGTGACGAGTGACCGAAAACCACGCACTTTCCTACGTATGGTAGGTAGTACTGGTAGAGAAGAGGTACCCGGTACTCGTACGATGTAACTACTGCCGTAGTTGAGCCTACGTACGTCCTCACTAATACCAATATACAACGGCCTACTTTGTACGACTGCTTCGTACCGGTGGTTTATACACAACCTGACGGCTGTACCACCGTACCGATTCGTTTAGTTATGCACAAGCAGCAGCAGCAGCAGCAGCAGCAGCAGCGGCGGCGACGGCAGTATTCAGCTGTTTACATACCGGCGTTCATACCTTCGTACCAGGTATCTATTACGTACTGCTGTTGTACGTAGTATGGTATGATCCCAACAACAATGCACGTGAACGATTGTGTACCATATCATACCAGGTGTCTCGTACCCCTAAACTGAGCCGCCTCGTTTTCCACTTGTCCACGGTCCACGGCTGTCTGTGTCCTCTTTTCTTGGTATCTCCCAGCAGCAGTGCCAAATAAGTGGAGCGAACCCGCCGCCTGGCCCAATACGTATTCGTGGGGGGGGGGGTACTCTGCGCCGCTTATCTACACTTGCGCCACCTGTCTGTGCTGCCTGGTGGCGGATATAGCAGAGACGGCCGTCCGATGCTGCGAAGACTACCGGGCGTGGTGAGTTTAGGCAGCAGTGTGACAGGTGACAGGTGACAGATGCATGCTACTGCTTTACTGTTGTAGAACCATCGAGCACGATATACGAAAAAATAGGGCTGTGAGTTGGCTGGAGTTCCCGCCTACTGGTAGTTATTAGTTGGCTGGCGAAGCCAGCCAACTAACTAACTGACTTTAGTTGACTAGTTGGCTGGCGCTAGCCAGCCAACTAGTCGACTAAAGTCAGGCGAGCGAAGCGAGCCAAAAAAGCCCCCCCCGGCCGAGGGGGCCCCGCTGGAGGCGCAAAAAAAAAAAAAAAACCCCGGAGGGCCCGCCGGAGGCGCCTCCGGAGGATCCCGCTGAAGGCGCCGCCGGAGGCCAAAAATACGCTATTTGGCTTCATTTTACACCCTAAAAGCATGATAAATGGGCCAAGTTTATCTCTGGTTTTGATCACGAAATAGGTAGATTTCTAAACTTCGTCTCAGTTCGTCGGATATTAAAGAGACACACCAGAAATATATGGTACGTTCTCGTACCCGGTACGTTAAGCATCTCACTTGCTTTTCCCATTAATTTGCGTTTGTTTTGTTTTGTTTTTTCTCTGTTTCACAGTCTGTGACCACATAATTTGTATCTCTCTAGGATTGGGAATCAGGACAGGCACTGGGTGTACTGATGTGGTTGAGTAGACAGAACGGGTTTAATGTGACGACAACACACACACATACTCGTGCGGCAGGCAGTAGTACATCACCAGTACAAACTAAAAATAGGACACAAAATAGACAGGGATCGGCCAAACTAGACGGGGATCGACCAAAATAGACTGGGATCGACACACAGCTCAGGACGAGCATCGCTCAAACACCCGAGCAAGAGGTGCTCATCATCCAGTTGACACACTCAGGATAGAGACATACTTGTATTATTACAGTAATAGCACGTTGGGACAAAGTCCCGCCATCACAGTTGACCGCATTAACCGTAAGACCAGAGTTCTACCTTTTACTGTATACTCGTATGGTCCGTCCGGCACAAAATATTTCCGATGACGTTTAAGAAGTAGTCATAACTCATGAAAAAATACTTTTTTTTTAATGAGACAACCATATATTCGTGACCGCAAAGACAAGAGGAATCAATGCTGAGAACGAGAAAGAAAAACAATTTTCCACACTAAATTCAAGTAGTTACGCAATAATGCATCAAAAAATATTTCTCCAAGACTGGCCAAAATCGACCAAAATCAGTCATTTTGGGCAAAATTATGAATATCTCACGCAATTTGGTATTGCTGCAAACGAAAAAAAAGCAGCCTGGAGGCGTGGACGAGAGCAATCGTTTGCCGTATTCTATTAGTATATCGCACGATTTGTCAAACAGTAGTAACCAGGGGAAAATGACCTTCGATATACATTGTTTCCCTCATATCTCTCCCTCTAAAGCTGTTTTTTTTATTATGAAAAAAATGGCCGGCGGCCTATGGTCATAGCTCCCCAAATCAGTGCTCAGAATTTGGGTTTGAAAAGTATTACACCCAGGAAAACAAGGGGCTTGCAGGGAAACAAGGGGCTTGTTTATACGTTTTTGGCATAAACGAGGCGAATTAATATAACAATAGAAAAAAAGGGCAGCGGCCAAAAACAGGCACACCTGGTTTCGGGGCCAAAAACAGGTACAGTACATACTACAATCAAGTTTAAAACGCACCCCACAAACCTGCCGTCCCTTGCAACGCAAAGTAGAGTTTTTTCATGTTCTTCGTGCTCGCCCGGTGGCTACGTTACGAGTAGCTGCTATTAGTAGTACGAGGAACGAACGCCTGCTGCTGTATTCTCCCTTCTCAGCTTGCGACACCCCTGGTATTCCAAGTCAACCACAATCCCGAAGGGGAGCCTTCTATGTCGTATTATTTCGGCGGAGGTGTGCAGGCAGATATTATGTGTGTCGCTCGAGTGGCGTGTGGTGCGAGGTGCGAAGGGAGGAGGGAGTCTCCGTGTACGTCGGCATTTGTATAGGGGGCATAGAGTGGAACTATGAAAGGCTTAAAAACGACAAAAAAAAGGTGAAAGTCACGCAGAGTAGACAAAATCAGGTGTACCTGGGCTTCAAAGAGGCAAAAACAGGTACAACGAGTTTTGGACCAATGGCAGGGCACGTAGAGTGCGTTTTTTACTTGAGTTTAAGTATGTACCTGTTTTTGGCGGCAAACGGACGAGGTATACCTTTTTTTGGCCGCTGCCCAAAAACAAATCGTGAGAAGCTGCGCGCAGTGTTGAGCTTTCCGTTTCCAGATTTCCGAACAGCTCAACACATCCTGAGAACTGTACCTTGGTGCGGGGAATGTATTGGAAATGTTGAAATATTGTCCCAGATGGACTACGTACAAAGATGCAGAACCCCGCAAATCATCTCGCATCTAAAGTATGAATCCCTGTCCCCGTTTGGGGCGCTTGGAAAACCGGCGCTCCTTCTGTACGCGGTAGCGAACCGCTACCTTGTCGCGTGCACTCGCTTCGGAGGAGCGCTCGGTACAGTCACTTCTTCGTCGGACGCTCCATCACCGCCATGGTCCGTCGACAGGCCAGGCTCAGCGGTGCCGGCACCCTCGGCCCTGCCATCGGCACCGGCACCGTCGATGGCGATGCGTTGATGCGCCATGAGTTGTGGAAGACCTCTCTCTGTGCGTGGTGGTACTGCTTGGGGACGCCGAGAAATACGCACCCCGTACCAAACAAGCCTTCCTACAAGCAAGGAGACCCGAAAAAAAAAAATAGTTGGATAGTTGGCACCGCCGCAACTAACTTAAAAAACTAGCCAGCTAATAACTAGCTGGCAACTAATAGTCAGCCAACTCACAGCCCTAAAAAACTACATCATCAGCAGTAGGGCCCCGCCAACAGGAAACACCTCATCTGCGCCGAGGCTTGAAACCTATTGTGACACCAATATTGAGCAACCTTGAGCACATGGGCTATTATAGTTGATTTAGTGTTGCGCTCGTCGCTGAGCACGATTTCTTAATTCCAACTTATTGCGCGGTTTTCCCCAAAAGAGCCTGTGACGTTTTCTTATTGCTGCAGGTTAATTCTTATTCGTGGGTCTATCTGTGTGTGTTGTCTTCACATTAAACCCGTTCTTTCTACCCAACCACATCAGTACACCCAGTGCCTGTCCTGATTCCTAATCCTAGAGAGATACAAATTCTGTGGTCACATACTGCCTGTGAAACAGAGAAAACCCTAAACAAAATAAACGCAAATTAATGGGCAAAGCAAGTGAGATGCTAACGTACCGGGTACGAGAACACAACGACACGAGCCGAACCGAAAAACAATAACAAAAAGACAAATCAAAAAACGAAACAGAATACAAATGACGCAGGGAGACAGAAGCGCCCCTAGAAGAAAAAACACACGTGCCCAAGAGAGGAACAGATAACTGCTGCACGGCCGGGGCAACACGAAGAAGAGGAAGACACCGGCATAGGGTGGTTCAAAAGGAGAAACAAGGCAAAAAAAGCAAGAAATAAGACACTAGAAGAGAGGAAAAGAGAAAAATCGTTCTCAAGGCGATGATAATAACTCTGTAGATGCCCACACAGGCTGAGATCTACATGGAAATAAGAGATTCAGGAGCTGTTACTATGTTATTATTAACTGGACTTTGAACTTCAAGTTTGTGGAACGCACCTAATCCCGCAAAATAATCAAGAACTACACCAGTAGTATACCGCCTGAGCCAGCTTTCCTGTTGCTTCTACTTACTTCTTCGAGGAAATGGTTGATAAACACTCTGTGCACGAGACGACTATAGCTAAGCCTAAAAGCCTAAACCTAAGCCAATCAGACCAGCCCTAACCCTGGCTCTAAGTCAATCAGAACAAATCTCGACAGAGTGGTAATCTCTTTACGACTGCTATCAATATCAATCTGGACGGAAACGAAAGGGGCGTTGGTGTCTCCATTTTATTACCTAAACTATCCTTACATTTCCGTCCAGAGTGGTGTCCTGCTGTGCTTTGCCATACATGGTATACACTTACTACACGCAACGTACGGTATACAAGGCTGCGTTCCGTCGGCGGCTATGCGCCGCCCGCTAGGCTCGCTCAAGCATGCAAGGGAGTAGATTAGACGAAAGTGTAATCAGATAGAAGACGTTGTTGAATTGGTGCTGTGCGACTTGTAAATGCCAAGAGATCGTGAGGTGGAGATTGCCCGTGCAGGAATAAAACCATCTCGTTCCGTCTACGGCAAGTTATCATCGGTCGCGGATGCTTCTGCGTGCGCACAGCACCATTGTTTTTTTTGGATAAATCAAAGAAACAAAGAACAAGAATAATTCCAGGACCGATCCTGAATAAATACGGAAAAACACGAGAACACACAAAAAGTTTGAAAAAAACAAACGTACTCGTACCACTTTTTTTTTGGGGTGAATCGAAAAAACATAGAAGGAAACTAATTCCAGGGCCTATCCCGAAAAAATAATTTTCCCTTAGGCAATTAAGAGCTTAGAGTAGGCTGAGAAGCCAGGGAAGTGTCGAGGCTGGCCTCCGAAGTGGTGGAGACACTGTATTAATGTGTATAGCTACTCGTAGACACGTTGTCAAGCTGTCGCAAGCAGCCAATCCAGAGCGTTTCTGATTGGCGCATCAATTTGTACTCGTGGACACGAGCAGTGTTGAGAACCGAAAATGGAAATCGCCTCGGTCGGTTTTCGGTTTTTCGCCGAAACGAAAAAAAAGTCGTTCGGTTTCGGTTTAAAAATAAAAACAAACCGAAGCCGAAACCGCACGGTTTTTCGACGAAAACCCGAACATGTCGGCCGTTTTTTTCGCAAATAATTCGAGAATTAAAGAAAAAAAAGAAGCTGTTTTCGGCCTTGAAAAACTGACAAAAAAACGACCGAAAAAGCCGACTTTCGGTCATTTAATAGCAGTTATCAACAATGGACACGAGCGTGTGGGAGAAAACCACACAGGTCGGAGCATACAGGTAAGGTACTAACAGGTACTGCTTACTGTTGGAGTTTTAGTATTTTGTTCCAGTTTTTTCTTTAGCCGTTCTGGCGTACACCCCGATTGTGGTGGACAAGTCGCGTGAGATCAGGATTTACCCTGGTGGGCCCTGCCAGGGTCAGTTTAGAGGGGTCAGGTCGGCGTGGGATCAGGGTGCCAAAAGTGGGAGCAGGGTCGGTATAAACGTCGACCTGTGAAATTATCTGACAGGCTCTTACGAGTATCTACAAATGGTTCCTGTCTAAAATTACACAATAATTGTGGCCCTTCCATAGTGCCGGTCGTCGCCCGCTCTAGTTACGTGGCGCTGTGCAATCGCTTAGCACATGTGGGATTCACCAGAGTGGTACGTAGTGTGCGGAGTAGTGCCGGTTGCCACCACGTATAGTGCCGGTATTGTTGGCTGGCGCATACCGGCATAGTGCCGGTATTGTTGGCTGGCGCATACCGGCACTATAGAGGGACCACTACTCTGTACCAGGTATACAAATCTTTGTAAATATACTATTAAATAGACTACTATTAAGGGCCCGTTTTAACGAAGAAAAAAAAAATCAATTTGGAAAAAAAAAAAAAAATCCGCTTTTCATTGGTCAGAACCCGCACCACCACCTAAGATTATACCCCAAGATCCTAATCTTTGGTGCTGGTGCGTGTGTTGACCAATGAAGAGCGTATTTGAATTTTATTTTTTCCAAATTGAATTTATTTTGTACTCGTTAATATGGGCCCTAATAGCTACAAGTTTCAAATTTTGACGGCGCCAAAAAGTAGGGACTTAGGGACCCCTTTCGAGTTTTTATTACAGTACGGTCGTAGTTGTCTGAAGCTTCCGCCGAACCCCGTAGCGCTCCCTAAAATGAAGACAAAACGTCTAGTTCAGTTGGTTTGGGTTGAGTTGGTTTCTACTTTCCACCAACGCACACACCAATCGCACACTCAAAACAAGGCGACGACAGCAGTTACAAATACAAATATATGTACTCGTATCTTGCTTATGGGAGTTCCTATAGCGACAGCTACGCGTATATATGATACATGCGCACAGTTCAACAACAGTACCTTTGAACAGGGGGTTCTATATATGTTTTCGTGTGTTTGGGAGAAAAAAGACGGTGGCGAAGTTTCGAACATGTACGAAATGTTTAACTTCAAACCAAAATTTGACACACCACTACTCGTATTATACTCGAATTTCTTTGAACAGAGCTTTTTATGTACCGTATATATGTTGGCGATTGTTCGAATTGGTACTGTTTTATCTTCGAAATGTCAAACGAAAACCTTGACACATCTATCTATCATCTATCATATTATAGCACACAGACCTACTCGTACTTCGGTTCAGTTGCAGGAAGGCTGGCTCTAAGCTCTATCGATGTGATCCGTCGACCATGCGACCAAGAATTCACCGTATTACACGCACATACCAATACTCGTATACCTGGTATATGATATCGCACTTTAAGTTACATTATTTTGTATTTATTACATATTTTTCCATCCCATTTCTCATCTTCGCCCTTCTTTTCTCTCTGGCTCATATTCATGGTCGTAACCCAGATCCGCGATCACATATCAGGCCCTCCTCCCCCCTCTCCCTTGCATTTTTTTGTTTTTCGTTTTTAATCCTGTCATGGAGTGCCTACGTGATCGTATGGGGTTATGGATATGCGAACGATATTCGTAGTTGCTTAGGATTACTATTAATAGCAGAAGTGATGCCACACTTCTGACAGACGATGCACATGGCGAAATAGGGAAGCTCAATACTTGTGTATAGTGTCTGCTGAGTTCCCCTCTCGTATCAGTAGTGTTTCGTGCACCCTGTTTCTCCTGGTTTCTGTACCCTATAGCTATGCTCTTGATGTCGTGAGAGCGACAGCAATGGAAATAACAACCAATGAGATGGACGAGTATCTCAGAACTTACACACCTGCACCTGCACCCCTAGGAGGCAACTCCTTTACATGTATACATATATGGCGTCGTCGGCAGGACGAAACTTCTGTCTTCCCGGAGTTCGTTTTTCGCGTCTTTGTCCTCTGCCCCGCCAGCTCTGGCCTTCGCCTTTCTCCCGTAGCCCGTTTACTGTTGGCACCTTACCAGTGTACCCCCCACCCCCGAGCATCGTCTTTCGGCCCCAATATGGGTGTTCGTTCTTGCTATAAGAAGCGTCTTAGCCTCAATACGAGGTGTGGGGAAAAATTATACCCTTCTTGTTTGTTTCAGCCGCATCTTCGACCCCCCTTTCTGATTTCGGGATGTTATTGTCGACATCCTTCGATCGTCGTGTGATCTGCATCTACGACTACGTATTCAGGGTGGGCTAATGTCATGGAGTGCATACGTGATAACTGGGGTATAGATCTTCGAACGTATACTCGTACAAGTAGTTGCTTAGGATTATTGGAGGAAGTGATGCACATTTCTAACAGGCGATGCGCATGGCGGAATAGGGGAATCTCAATAGTTTGCTGAGTTTCCCTCTCGTTGCACTGCTCCGTGTACCTTGTATCCCCTGGTTTCTGTGCCCTTTAGCTATGCTCTTGATACCGTGAGAGCGACAGCAATGGAAAGGACTAATACTATGGTGGACGATTATCTCAGCACCGACACACCTGCGCCCCACCCCTACTACGGAGGGTGGTTGTTTGTAGTAATCGGGAATAATTCGGGTAATGCTGTAGGAGGCAACTCCTTCACACACTTCACTTTTACTTTCCAGCTCAACTCGTAGGAGGTTTCACCCTCAGCGACTTTCTGGACAAGCCGTGGTCACGGGTGACGTCCCTTCTCCCCCCCTGTTACATTCGTTGCTTCGTTTTTATCGCTCATAGGGTTCAGCATTCCCGCTGCTCATCGGTTTTGATCGAATATTGGTAACTCATGCTCTCGCGCTTTCCGCTACTCAATTATTACGCAAGAAAAATTCCCTACGAGTCTGTGCCCTCGGTAAGACTTTAACTCACGGAATCGATTTTAGTAGGCACGAGGACAACCCACCACGCCACCGGGCACTGCATGCCCACAACAGAGACGACGAAGGCGTATTAAAAGAGCGGTGTTAACAAGTGTCAGTGTTGATGTTAAAGCTGTTACTCGTAGTCGGCAGGACTTTGCGTTTAATATAACAGGTATACAGCAGTAGTATATCATACAGGAGTATATTATACAGTAGCATATTATACAGTAGTATACTGGTGTATTATACAGTAGTACCAGGTAGCTGTTAACCAACATTCGTTGGAATACTCGTAGCCAATTTTAGCCATCTCAGCTACTCACTCGACTGTATTCTCAATCTGATGCCATGCCAGCCAATTTTCCGACTAACTTCGAATCAGCCCCTCCCCGGCCGAGGGGGCCCTCCCAAAAGCGCTCCAAGAGGGCCCGCTGGAGGTCCTTCCGGAGGGCGGGGCCGTCGGACCCGGCGTCAACGGAGGCCGGAGGCTCCCAAGTCAAATTGATAAAACCCTTCCTACAAGTTGGGAAACCCTAGTTGGCACCTACTAAGTTGGCACCTATTAAGCCGGTCGCCCCGGTGGTCTAACAGATAACCACGAAGCCTGTTAGGTTGGAGGTCAAGGGTTCGAGTCTCCGTATGGAGATTTTTATTATCAAATGACACCAACTGTGGATAGCGCATATTAATATAAAATAGCGTGGGTAAGCACAATTCGACGAGAGTTGACGAGGGAAGGTGCTGAAATCTTCTCACGATAAAAATGCAAGGCAAGAACCGTAGTGGGGGAGGAGGGAGAAGAGCCTACTTTGTGACCCGGGATCTGAGTTACGACTATTAATAGGAAGGAGAAAGGAAGGGCTAAGATGATAAATGGGATGGGAAAAACAAAAAACGTATGGGGGATGACCCTATAAATCAAGCAGTGTACGAGAGCTTGCCGGTACCACTTATTCGATGCTATGGCTGAGATACACTATGCACGGGACAAAGGTACATATAACACATAACAAAGCTGAAACCAATGGTTGTTATTGGTCTGATTGCTGATTGCTGATTGGCTGGTTGGCTCAGGGTTCGGGTTAGTTCCCATTCGTCTTGTACATTGTACACAGTGACTCTCAACCATTTCCTCGAGTTGGTTACCCCACCCCTTTAAAATTCGAAAACAAGGGTCGTCCCCCATATGGCATCTTTGGAGAAACGACAGACTCTTAACCCTTACAGGACTGGAGTCCCGTTTTGGGGACAAATTCCTTATAATTAGAGTGGATTGTCCCCAAATCGGGTCTGCAGTCCTAAAAGGGTTAACCCCTTAACCCCTTAAGAACTGGTCCCACATATTTTGAGACAAACTACTTGGAATTCGTGTGGAATAAACTTTTCAGTTCTGGATGGGTTAAGAACTGATCCCACATATTTGGGAAATAACTACTTGGAAATAGTGTGGAATCTTTTTTTCAGTTCTGAATGGGTTAAGTCCAACGAACCCATGGTAGGTCACATTAATAACGCATATACCTGGTGTTACTAGTTGTTGAACGCAGAAGGATTCCACAAGTTCTGCTGTACCCAAAATGTTGGTCCGCCGACTCACAGCTCGAGGAAGTGTACTACATACAGTACTAATGACGACATTGTGGATATTCATGCCAAGTTGAGCAGTAGAGCTTACAGTACCCCCCCCCCCCCTTAATCGAGCAAAGGGTTGATACACACTGAGTACAAAACGAAGGGACTACTGCTTGTGGTAACGCTATTGACCATAGCTGGGAGATTGAGGTTAGGGTTCGGGGTACTACTGATCGGATTACTACTGACTGCTGTAGTAATTCTGCTGCTGTAGTTCTATTCTCTATTCGCCTCGTAGGCGTGTCAACATTTTTATCGAATACGAGTGGCAACCTGTAGTCTACAATCTACCCAACACTTTGTGTGTGTGTTCTGCACGGACACTGGGTGTGCTGGATGTCGACGGTAGAAAGGAAGGTTTAATGTGAAGAACACACACACATTCTACCCGTCGACATCCAGCACACCCAGTGTCTGTGCCGATTATTTATCCTTGAGAGATACCAGTTATGTGGCCACAAAACTACGACACAAAAATACTACGCTGCAATGCAGTAAGCAGAACAGACAATGCAATGCCATGTACGACAGGCACCACCTACCCTGCTAGCAATCCAGCTGCGTGAAAGAAAGAAACAAAAAAGTGAAAAGCGAAAAGTAAAAAAAGAATGGGAAAAATAATAATAAACAGATCAACAGACAAACAAACAAAAACGATAACAAACGACAAAGAGAGAAAGTGTCGTGCTTCTCCGGAGGAGATGTGACAAAAAAATAAAATAAAATAAAATGAAAACATCGTAAGAACGAAAGGAAAGGATAGGCAACCGAAGCACACCTAAAGCACCTTCCAGGCAGCTGAGGCAGGTTTGTACCCGTAGTACAGACAGGTTCTACCTGCTAGTCGGTCTGGTACCTTGTTACCCTGTCTGCCGTCTCCTTCCTGCTTTCGTCAGCCGCGGTTTCCCTACGAACCCCCCCCCCCCCCCCTGGGAGGTTGGGTCTATGGGCCAAGTATAAACCAGTTATCTTGTTGTTGTTGTTGTTGTTCTATGGGGGATGTTCCTCCAAAAAAAGATGTTCTTTTTTTGGAGGGTCATCCCCCATAGTTGTTGTTATTGCTGTTGCTGTTGTTGCTGTTGCTGTCTTCACATGGAACCGTTCTTTCTACCCAACGAGAGCAGTACACCCGTCCTGATGTCCTGATTGTTCATCCTATGAGAGATGCACATTAAATGGTCACAGACTGTGAGACTGAGACAGAGCAACCAAAGTAGTCGTAATTGGAGCCAAGAGTAGTAAGCAAAAGCATTACCAACGAACAGGTTATGAGAACGACAAACACATACGCCAGCCATGACCCTAAAAATGGACAAAAAAACAGCCGTATGACCGGCCTATTATGGGGAAAAATGAACCCTTATTTCTGTAGTTTTGAGCGATCTCCGAAGCCCGAAAATCTATGGACCAGGAAATCATCAACATTTTTGATCAGTTCCTGGAGCCGGTGAAAAATCGGCGAATCCTCTCAGGGCGTGTCTTAACTTCACTTCGCGGGCATTGGAACGGAACGAACGTAAAATTATTTGCCTGAAAAAGTGGTGCTGATTGGATATTGAGAAACAAAAACACCGAACAGATTCCAAGCGTTCCAAGCTGTCCGTAAATTTGTAAAGAGGAAGCGTATGTGTCAAAACAGTAATCCTTGTTCAGCAGAACCGAACGGCCCACTTGGAACGAGATTTACGGCAGTTGATTGGTGCTGGAATGTTTCAACTGGTTGCGACATTTGCTGGGAGGCGCACCAGGGCATGAGGCAAAATGAGATGACATGGGAGCACGCGATGGAGCACGTGCAGACGCCACAGGTCTCGCCTGCGGTAGGAGCCACGCGATACGGCCATGGCCTGTACAGGAGGCTCACGAGGGAAAAATTCGGGTGGCGAACGAGACTGTGGCGATAGATATCTAGCAAAAACGCTGGACCGATGTTCACAGAAGCACCAGGATACCTCGTCGAGCCGGGACGGCGATATCATAACTTCTAGATTTGTCCCGAGGGTGCCACTTGGACGGCTAGCACTGCTTGGTCTGAGGCATGCCAGGCGCTCTATTTGCTTGTGAAGCTATCCTCTATACCAGGAGCACTCGCTGCCTACGTGACGGTACCCCTGTCCTAGAGTCCAGCTGCACAGTCCCGAGGCAAATTTCATGGGTTATTTTTTGTTGCGGCCTGTTCCAGGATCGGGTGCCTAAAAATTCGATCGGACACAAACCGCAAAAACAGCATGGAATGGAACGAACGAACGCGAATAGTCTCGTTCCGTTCCAGCCATTCCAAGCTGTCGAATGGAGTTAAGACACGGCCTCAGAACTGAGCCCAGTTCCTAGCGGTCTCACGTGCCTCCAGGAACTGAGAGTTACTTGAATTTTGTGTGCTGTCACCACAGCAGCAGTTCTACTGCCCATCTGCCGAGTTATCTGTCACCCACGCCAAAGCATCACACCTACGGCGAGCTGCACCTACTGGCTATGACGCTTGTGTAAGATATCGCTTCTCCGTTGCATGGAAGCGATACTAGCAGCAGTAGCAACGGCAACGGCAATGGCAGCAACGATGGCGATTCGACGTTCCAGCAGCAGCAGCAGCAGCGGTGGCGGCGGAGGCAGCAGCAGCGATGGTGGTTCGACGCCGCCGGCGATAATCCTCGCGTAGTTGGATGCCGATACCATGCTCGCGGCGGGGCGGCGGCCGTTGGCTTTGCGACGTTTGACGGAAACAAGACAAACCAATACTCTACAGAACCAGTTTAAAAATAATCAGAAGCCTTCGTATTTGTAATAGACGGTCCTTATTCTCGTCCACATATTTCTGGAGCCTCAAAACTGGGGAAAATATTCGCCAGAAATCACGGCTCAATTTTTTCCCATGACAGTTGGTCATAAGTCATAAGCCATAATTTCTTACGCAGCCGGCGTCCCCGGTGGAATGACAGGTGAATCTCGTCCCTGTTTGAGTCAAAATCGTGGGTTCGAGCCCCCCCGAGTGCATGCTCGTAGGGGCTTTTTCTCGCAAAAATATCTTGACTAGCGGAAAGCGCGAGAGCGTGAGTTAGCAAAAAATCGATGAAAATCGACGAGCGTTGGGAATGCGGAACCCTCTGCGCGATAAAAATCAAGACACGAACCGTAGTGGGGAGAAGGGAGAAGAGCCTGTTTTGTGACCCCGGATCTGAGTTACGACTATGGAGGGAGAGGGACAGAAGCAGGGTTCGAATTAGTGCTCCAGCAACATGTGCGCGTAGCGCACACCGAGCCGGAGGCGAGGTGCGCTCCCCGCAGGGGCTCCCGGAGGGCCGCCGGAGGCGAAAATTTTGGACGTATGTGCGTAAATATACTCAAAATGTGCGTCTTATTCGCTCGTCTTGCAAATAACACAGACAAGCATAGACAGAACCTGCTCCACATAACTGCAATGGATGTCAGCGCGCAGGTCAACTAAAAAAAAAAAACGCCTGCGGCGAAAACAGACCCAAAAAGTTTTCGCCTGCGGCGAAAATAGGCCCCAAAAATGTTTTTTCGCCGACGGCGAAATGGACCCGCACAATTTTTTGGCCTGCGGCCAAAAAGTGTGCGGGGGCCTACAAAAGATGTGCGCAAAGCCGCACATCTACTGTTTTTTTTGTGCGCAAAAGCTGATATTTCAGATTTTTGGTGCAATTGCGCACGTTTCACCAACTAATTCGAACCCTGGACAGAAGTGCGAAGAGAATAAATGGGATGGAACAAAAAAAAAAAACACTCAAGCATTGGTTGGCATTAGGGCCCTCGTCTCGTACACAGCAGTGTACTTCAACCATATTGCCGAATTAATTGGTGAACTCTACTCGATAGGTTAACACGTACGTATTCGACACGATATGGTTGCTGTGAGCTACTATTAATATTATAGAAGTGCGTACGTAGTGCGTGGTGCTATTTGCTGCAGTTCATCACCTCGGTTTTCGTTGGGGTGGGATCAGGGTTCTTGGGTGCGCCCTGCCGGCGGTTAAAATTATTCGTACCAAGGATGTGTATTTTTCCCACCTGGAACCCGACAATTTGCGGGAAACAGCCTTTTTCAGCTTTCCCATTCCCACCCCCTTCGTATTTCCTCTCATTCCAGTATATAAAGGCGTCTTTGATACGTTTATGTGGTGTTTGCGGCAAAACACATGCACATGTACATGTGTACGCTCAGGGGAGCACGCGGATCGGATCCCAGACGCCACACTCCTTGACCGCCAAAATTAAAACAAAAATCGGAGCGTTAGGATATTCCTGTACGAATCGAGAAAACTACATGTTTTTTCACCTTTGCTTCTACTTGGGTGTAGTACACCCCCCCCCCCCTATCTGCGTTCTCGAAAAGGGGAGTTTGACGTTCGTTTTTTTTTTATGCTCCCCTGGTCTGGTACGCCCCACAACGGGCAGCGTAAAAAAAAATAACAAAGGTACTCGCGGTAAACGTCGGGACGGGAAAATGTGGTCGGGACGGGAACAGTACGGCACGGGAACAGGAAACCACGTTTCGTTCCCGACCGCGATTTCCCGACCGGTACCGTCGTTAGTTTCTGTTCCCAAGCTCTACCATCCCGCGGTAAGGTGTCGTGTTCCCGTTACCGACTGTTTCCCATCCTACTCTGTCTGCCCAGTCCCGGCTATTCCCATCCCGCTGTCTGCCCAGTCCCGACTATTTCCATCCCACTGTCTGCTCAGATATTCCCGTCCTATCTCGACGTTGGCACACAGCTTCTCCCATCCCGCATTTGACTGTCGGGGCAGATATTCCCAATTAATTACCGCCGGCTTTTCTCGTTTTCCCATCGAATGGCCGTGGATGCAACTCGATTTTGCAACTTTTTAAGATGCATTAATAGCAGTGCAACCAGCGACGGAGAACTTGCACGTACGTGCCAGGCTATTCGAATTTGCACGTACATTCAATACGGTTATATGTATAGCAGGAGTTGTTGTAGATATGTATGGCCTACATGGTACCAGATGGGATCGAGGTGCCAGGTGGGCCTCCGGTGGCTCCTGCGGAGGGCTGACTATATTTCTGCACCTTGTGGGTGGGAGCAGGGTGCCAAATGGGATCAGATCCGGGTGGGATCAGGTCCGGGTGGGAGCAGGGTACAAAATTGTGCAAAAGTACGTGCAGATCCGAACAGCCCAGTGTACGTGCCATTATACGGCTGGTGCAGTGCAAGCAGACTGGAGACTGCAGATATTTGTACACGAATTGTTTGTATTTTCTTCTCGTTTCTCGTCTCATATTTTTACAATTTAACTACAAAGTTAAACTGTGTATCAGCCATTCAATCGGTCAAACTCACACCTGACACCTGACTAAAGCAGTATTGGAATTAATAATGATTATAATTTAATACAAAATCCGTCGTACATTGAAAACAAGCAAAGGAACACACACCACACACCCGGTGCAAACACAAGACATGCCAAGGATGGACGCTGTGGAGGTGGATGCTGCCGGCGGTTCTGCTTCGGCGCCTCAAGCAGAGCCCAAGCAAGCAACCCCGGTTCCTGCACATCACGAGTCGGAAATATATAACCAGTTGTGGGATAAAAAAAGCTACCAGTGCACGAATAATATGTGGTTGCATTCGCTCTTTTCAAACGTTGTCTCCAGCCGGTGTCCCAATCGTGTCCCCAACCATTCGGGTGCGTTTCCCGACCGTACACGTATTCCCGACCGATTTCCCGACCTATTCCCGACGTTCCCCGATCGTGTCTCGCCCCACCAAGAAATCGTGTAGTCCCATGTCCCATGCCATGCCGACTATGTTCCCGACCGATTTCCCGACCTGAATCCCGACCCGTTCATCGAACATTGCCTCCCGTCCAGTACAGACAAAAACTCGTTTCCCGTCCCGTCCAGTACCGCCGAAAAATCGCGTACCCCCGTCCCATCCCGTCAACGAAATGGCCTCCCACCTTCCCGTCCCATTCCCGTCTCGCGGTAAACGAACGGGAACTTTTTCCCATACCGTCCCTCGGGAAGACCCAACAAATATTCCTCCTGCGGCGGGCAAAACGGTCCCATCCCGTACCACGCGCACCCTTGAAAAAACCCCCCTAAAAAACGGGCCTTTCCATTGTATAGATGGAGGCGTTATTTTCCCGGGGGTAGGGAACGTCAAGAATCTCCTCTGGAAAAAAATATTACCTCGAGCTCTGTTAATTTCGGGTAATTACCGCTACCGGGAAATACGCATCCCTGATTATTACCCGTGGGTGAAATTGGAGGGCTCAGGTCCGGATGGGACTAGGTCGTTGCGGGGTCAGGATAGTGTCGTATCCCTGCGAGCACTCGCGGCCAACGAGTACTCGCCAAACCTTGGGAGGAAACCCCCCGGGTACTCGCGAGTATTTGGGGCTATATTTTTGGCGAGTACCCGTCTAAACGAGTACCGGGGTTAAAACGAGTACCGGGATTAAACGAGTACCCGTGTACCCGGGACCTTGTTCGAGCTTGTTTGGTCCTTAGCGCTGCAACGGATAAAGCGTTGGTAGCGCAATGAGTACATCTTTCGGCAGGACAAAAAGTTGTCACTACGTATGATACGACTTCCACGCTCCATGAACACACCATGACGTACACGCAGCTATTTTAGTACACACGTACACACCCTGCCATTCGTACTACGACTCGTACTGCAGTATACCAGGTATGCTGCACGTATCAATCGTTTGTGCTCGTCGTGCGTTCAAAGCAGACGGACCAGCCATACATGGCAATAAGATAAGAGAGCGAACTCTACGCGCGTGGTTCGCGTCGCGCGCCTTGCCGCGTCGCTTAGCCAGGCTTCTCAAGCCAGCCGCGGCTCGGAGAAAGATGCCACGACGATAGAGTAGGCACTTTTTGGGTGGAGTTTTTTTCTGAACGACCTATTAAAGGCTATTAAAGGCTCATTTTCCCCAAATCGTCGTAATCTCATTCTTGTCTTGCAGAATGTTTTATTTTCTACTCAGGCCGTGGGGTAGTTCGTCGGGTATGATAGCGCTTTTCATTTTTCTCCAAACTCATTTTTATTGTGAGGTATACGTATGATACAGCTTCTCAAGTACGGAGCCTCTACCGCCGTAGCATGCCCCTCGAGCCTCGAGTGAAAACAACAGCAGCCATCGTGCTCGTTGGCACCTTTACCAATTGATGGAGTTGAGCTGTTAACACCTTAACCCTTTTAGGACTGCAGTCCCGTTTTGGGGACAAACCACTCGAATTCTAAGTAATTTGTCCCCAAAACGGGACTCCAGTCCTATAAGGGTTAATAACTGGTATCACGTATTTGGGGACAAAATACTTGGAATTAGTGTGGGATTTTTTTTCAGTTCTGAATGGGTTAATATGATGTATCCGTATGATAGCTCAGAAATTAGGCAAAAATCAAGTATGCAAACGTGGCAGCGTATATACGAACGTATAATATCATACCAGAGAAATAACAAAGACAAAAAGGGTTGATACTCTTGCCGGGGCCTGCGTTCCGAAAATAGTATTTACGTATTTACGTATTATACATACACCAGGCAAGAGTCAAGCATACCAAAACAGGGATCAGATCCGGGTGGGATCAGGTCCGGGTGGGAGCAAGGGTAAAGATGGTGCAAAAGTACGTGCAGTTCTAACAGCCCACAGCACGTACGTGCGTGCAATTGTACGGCTGGTGGCGGAAAGGCCGTCAGAACAAGAAAATGAAGCAAAACGGGAGAACCCGGTTGAAAGTTGAAAGCATTGAAAACACACAAAAAAAAATGCGTACGTACCTGTACGTACGTATGCTGTAAAAAGCCTGATGCTATTTAGGTGGTCATGAACCATGAACCCATGTTCATTCGTATGATAACAGAAACAAGAAAACTCCGTGCGACAAGCAAGGCCGGCAAGCCTTGAAATTCGCCATGAATGGTGTCCTGCAGATCTTACACTTTACTGCACAGGGGACGTTTTAGGGGATGAAAAGTTGTCAGCCCCGGAGTTTTCAGGGGCGAAACAGCTGGTACCTCTCGTTACTCGCGAGTTCGCGCGTACTCACAGGCCCCAAATACTCTCGAGTTTGAAAGTGCTACTCGTAGATGACGAGTATTGACGAAGAGAGTTTGTACTCGCGAGTACGGGTACCCCTCGTTACTCGCGAGTTCGCGCGTACTCAGGCCCCAAATACTCGCGAGTTTGAAAGTGCTACTCGTATATGACGAGTATTGAAGAGAGTTTGTACTCGCGAGTACTCGTAGCCAGGTTGTTTCTAAAAGCGGTGCAACTCTACGTAGGTCAGGGCTTATGGGGTATGACGGATGACCCTCCAAAAAAAGAACATGGAGGATGGAGGGTCATACTGCTGCTGTACCCTATTAGCGCCAGGGTGCCAAGCGAGAGCAGGGTGCACTGCAGCGTAGTATCTCTGTGTCGTAGTTTTGTGACCACAGAACTGGTACCTCTCGAGGATGAAGAATCGGCACGGACACTGTGTGTGTGTGTTCTTCACATTAAACCTTCCTTTCTACCCGTCGACATCCGGTGTGCTGGATGTCGACGGGTAGACAGGCAGGTTTAATGTGAAGAACACACAACAGGGTGAAAAATATGAAAATATGTGTATGTTTGTGCTGACAGTTCATTGTTGTTGTGTTGTTTCATTTGTTTGTTTTGTATTATCTTGTCATCTTGTCACATCTCCGGGCGGGCACGACATTTTTTTTGTTTTCTTTCCCCCTCCCCCCCCCCCCCTCTCTTCGTCGTCGCATGTGGTATTCTCTGTGGCAACTGGCAACGCATGTGGATTGCTATTTCATACCATCTGTGCATGTCGTGCCTGTCGTAACGGTTTGTTGCGTTTCAACAGTTGAAAGAGAGAAAAAACGGGGGGGAAAAGAGAGCAGGAAAAAGGTGTCGTGCCCCCCCAGCAGGTGTGACTACGTATTATATTATACATCAGTGCAAAGAGAGCAGTAAAAGTACCGTGTAACACGGAAGAAAGCACACACCCCTTAAATAACACACCCCCCCACATAAAAGCACACCCGGTGGTAAATATTTTACTTCGTCTTTTTACCGTCACTTTATCGCCGGGGTTACGTTAGGAAACATACATATGTACGCCTGAAAACAGTGTCAAACTCCACAGTTATCACACCACCTGGTGGATGGATATCATTCACAATTCACAATCAACCCGCACCGGTATGGACACCAGCATGAAGGCAACTGCTGAGCCCCCTCACAGTGGGCCGAACGAGCCTGCGGCTTCGACCCCACCTGTAGCTGCTGCTGCCGCGCCTCGGGCGACGATCATGTCGTTTTTAGCTGGGACCAGCGCGCACACGGGTATTGACACTAATGTTATCACGTCTCCTATGTCCGCCGTGTCCCAAGCCCCGACTAATGGTACCGGTACGGCAAATTTTTAACATCATGGGACAGCTCTGGCGGAGTTTAATTACGTGGGCGAAGCCCGCGCAATACCCATGAAACTCCTGTTCTGGCAGGTTCTGGAGACAGCTGTTTCATGAGAATCCTCGGTAGACATCGATCGACAAACCCAACGACCCCGTCATGAGCTCTGAACGGATCACGCTGGTTAATCGCGCCGACCCACCCTAGTGTTACAGTGCTCATACCTTGATCATGGATACGTGGCGCGGGCCGGTCAGGCGTCTGGTAAAAAAACATTCGATCGCTGGTGGTGTGTAGAAAACAGACGACAACAAATCTTGATAACTCGCTGATCGCAAGAAATAGACCGTTTTTCATGTTTGACATCGATCGACAAATCCAGCGACTGCGCCATGAAATCTGAACGGATCGCGCTGGTTAGAGGCTCCGACCCACCCTAGTGTCACAGTGCTCCCCTCTAGGTGGATGGTATGTGGCGGGCGTCGGCCAGGCGTCTGATAAAAATGTATTTGGCAGCCAATGTGTTGGAAACAGACGAAAAAACTCTCGATTCCTCTCCGATGGCCAAAAACAGAACTTTTTGAAGGTTCGGACGAAGACCATAGGACGCGGCAGGCAACCTCTCGCCTGCTAGACCACGGATCGCAATGATACCTTCGAGATCGTTATGTATATTCACTGGCCTTGCCCGGTACGAAGTGGGTTAATCGTGGGTTGAGTATTTGTCGAGATCGAAGGTCAATCGTCGCATGGCTGTCGCGTGAGTGATGCGGTGTTTTCGTGCTGTGGGCTTGATGGTGTGCGGCGTGATTTCGCCTTCTGCTGGCGTGGCTCCCGTTAATACAGCGATTTGATTGGTAGATAGCTGGCGTAGCTCCCGTTATTAAAGCGATTCGATTGGTAGATAGCTGGCGTTTTCTGTCCCGCGTGGTTTTAGACTTGCCACAGCTGCCGGTACCGGCGAAGCACCCGCAGCTCTGGCAGGAACGCCCAACGCTCCAGCGTGTGCCTTATCATCACCGGCAATACGTGAGAATGGAAAAACAAACTGGTTTAAGACCAAAGCCTGCCATGTTTTAGCACGCCCCTTGCTAACACACCCCCTTGTTATTACCCCCCCTGCATTTTGGCCAGGGTCTGTTCAGACTCACTCCATAGCAATCATTGATATACTGTTATCACACCCTTTTCATTACCACACCCCCTGAATATGGCCGGGGTCTGTTAAAATCTCCTTATCAACCAATAATGCCGTTAGCACACCCCCTCGTTGTCACACCCCCTCGTTATACCACACCCCCTAGCTGCAGGGCTCTCGTACAGGGTTTTTATCACCGGGGATGTGTTAGATAGCACACACCCCCACAACAGCACACCCGGTGAAACTATTTTTAAACGTTAAAATGTTATCACCGGGGTGTGCTTTCTTCCGTGTTTTACGGTATATCATACGACTTGGCCATTGCTGCTGAGGTTCGACTTGATAAAAAAGGTATACTATGAATACATATACGTGATTTTAAACACGAACATGACCTGACCGTCGCGATGATTTATCAGAATAAAGGTGTATGGTTGAAGAGCCAGTGTGGAATATCAACCATTTTATAGAAGCTGGGCCAAGTCGTTAACACGTACGTAAGATATATATTTTTCTTTTTTCCCCTTTCCATCTATTTTGTTCGCCTTTCTTTCTCTTTTGTTCTCTCTCTCTTTGTCCTTCCCACCTATTCCGATGTGTGCGCCATTATTTTTTCTTCTGCCTCTTTTTTTTCCTTTGCATCTACGTACTGCACTGCTGCAGCGTAGTATCTCTGTGTCGCAGTTTTTGTAGTTTTGTGACCACAGAACTGGTACCTCTCTAGGATGAAGAATCGGCACGGACACTGGGTGTGCTGGATGTCGACGGGTAGAAAGTAGAAAGGAAGGTTTACTGTGAAGAACACACGCATTGCGTTCGTCTTTTTTTCTTTTTTCTCCTTCTCCCTCCTCAGATCCGCCACAAAGCAGGCTCTTCTCCCCCCTCCCGACTACAGCAGTGTACCGGCGTCCCCGATGGCTTGGTAGGCTGTCCGCTTGCCTACAAAAAAACGGTTTCGTGGGGCCCAGTCTCTCCGAGTGCACACGTCGTGAAATGGCTTTCGCTTGCATACAGCATTGATTAGCGGAACGCGCGACAGCTTGAGTTATTCATAGCAACACTTCGATGAAAATCGGCGAGCAGCGGGAATGCTGAATGAACCCTATTTATGCGCGATGAAATTGAAGGCAAGTAGTACGGGGGGGGGAGAAGGGCCGACACCTGTGGCCACGGCTTGTCGAGAAGAAGGTCGCTGACGGTAAAACCTCCTACATAGATGAATACGAGTTTTTTTTAGGGTTCATGGCCCGTAGTCCCTCGTCAACTCGCGTCGAATGTTGCATACATATATATACATATAATATACCACATATAATATATGAGGACATATAAAACCCGTAAGTACGCTCGATCGAAGTATCACACTCAGCTAGCAAATGTGAGTTTCGCCGAAATCCTCGATCTCACAGCTGTTGTTTTTGATATTTAAATATCGTATATATACCACAGGCGCTTTCTGGTCGGTTTTGTTGGGGGAAAAAACACACACACACACAGCAGCAGCATGGCAGGGTTCGAAACCCTGACCTTCGACCTTACGTGGTAGTTTACGTACAAGCAGTACAGCAGTAGTATACAGTTTTCGAAGAAACCACGGAGCTGCTATTATTGGCATTCAAATACGTACACGTGTGTGCGTGTTCTTCACATTAAACCTTCCTTTCTACCCGTCGACATCCAGCACACCCAGTGTCCGTGCCGATTCTTCATCCTTGAAAGGTATATACCAGTTCTGTTCTGTGGTCACAAAACTATGTGAAATATGCAGGTGCAACAAGTATACAATTATTAATAGTAGACACATGCTGTGTCCCCCGTGGTGTTATTTTTCTTCTGTCTTTGCAAACACGTCAGCAAACACACTACCCCGTGACGTCAACCAAGTTGGCCGGGGATTTTTTTTTTGATAATTCCAAATTTGAAGAGCTCGACATTTGCAACCCCGGTGGGCTAGCAGGTAATCACGAAGCTTGTTAGCGTCAAGGTCGCGAGTTCGAGCCCCCCCCGAGTGCATGCTCATAGGGACTTTTTCTCGCAAAAAAAAAAAAAAATCTTGACTAGCGGAAAGCGCGAGAGCGTGAGTTGGCAAAATTCGATGAAAATCGACGAGCGTTGGGAAGGCTGAGACCTCTGCGCGATAAAAATCAAGGCAAGAACCGTAGTGGGGGGGGAGGGAGAGGAGGCTACTTTGTGACCCCGGATCTGAGTTACGAATAGGGAGGGAGAAAGACAGAAGTGCGAAGATAATACATGGGATGGAAAGAAAAAAAAAAAAAACACCACGCAAAGACGTCAGGAGACGTTCAGTCAACGGAAAACGGCCATCCATCGGTCAAGGGTAGAGGTGGGCACCGGTAAAAAAAAACCGGTTTAAACCGGTTTTTGGAAACCCAGCAGGCGTGTACGAGTAGCCGGTCTTGAAAAAAAAAAAACGCGTTTTTTTTCGCCGGTTTAAACCGGTTAACCGTAAACCGGATAAAACCGGATAAAAAAAACGCGTTTTTTTTTCAAAACCGGTTTTAAACCGGATAAAACCGGATAAAAACCGGATAAAACCGGATAAAAACTGGGTAAGACCCGGACAATTTTTTCACTGTTTCTCTACCGAATGAAACCATCACCATCAGTACTATTAATAGTAATAATAATAGGATACACACAGCAGTAGTAGTGTTATACCTGGTATATGGTATCATGCATACATATGTGTAAGTGTGTGCATCAACCATGCTCTAAACAGCAGATGCTCTGCTGACGTGTTATAGTTGTCATATATCAAAACATATACCATACCAAGGTATACAAAACTTGCACGTACGACAACTACTGTATAATATACTTTCACTTGTTTTGGACTCTTTAAAAAAAAAGTTGATTTTAGTCTGAAAACAAAATATATTAAAAATTAGTGGGGATTTTTTTCTTGAAATTATTGTGGATATTTTGACTTGGTTTTAGTGTAGTTAGAGCGCGCGCAGGAAAGCCCTCCGAATACGCTGATCTGCAAGGCATAGGAAAAAAAGACAGGAAGCAAGTAATCGCGAAGAAGGCCATATTAATAGTAACCAGTAGGTATACGTATAGTACCTGTGCACCGGCAATGTCTTCTTCACAACAACGTTTTATACCTTGAAATCACGCTACCCCGTGCGCTGTGGTTGTGGCTCGGAATCCACATGTAAACCGCACGTTTTTCACCCAAACATGCCGTCGTTTTCAATGATTTGGAGGCGTTTCACGTTACCATCCGGTTTTAACCGGTTTTCGGAAAACCGGTTAAAACCGGCTGAAAAAAACCGGTTTCATCCGGTTTTTTGTTTTGATAATAACGCCTCGATATCCGGTTTTCGTTTTTTTTTTTCGCCTCCCGGTGCCCACCTCTAGTCAAGGGTCCGGGCCCGAGTGCTCCAGACTAGAACCTACGTCGTAGTAGTTTGGCGTCAGTCAAGGAAGAAACAAGATGGAAAAAATGCCGCTTGTCAAGGGGTGAGAGTTCCGTCTCCCGACATCTTTGCTCTTTGCTGCTGCTGCTGCTGCTGCTGCTGCTATTGTTGTTGTTGTCATCTAGGGCGGATGACAACCATTGTTTTTTTTGGTTGTCATCCCCCACGTATCCGTTGTATGGGTGGCGCCCAAGGGAATGGAGACAGAGGGTGGGGGGGTTCGTAGGGAAACCGCGGCGGACGAAAGCAGGAAAGAGACGGCAAACAGAGTAGGTACCAGTACCAGACCGACTAGCTGGTAGAACCTGCCTGTACTAAGGGCACAAACCTGCCTCAGCTGGCTGGAAGGTATTTTTGGTGTGCTCTGGCTGCCTGTCTTTTCCTGTCGTTCTTAGTCTTGCTTTGTTGGCACTGTTTTTTTTTCGGTTCATTTCATTTCAATTTGGTTTTTTCGTTTCTTTTAACTAGATGTCGCATCTCATCTGGGAGAAGCACGACATTTTTTTTTTTTTTTTTTCTTTTCATTTTGTCATGCTTTTGTTTGGTTGCTTGATTGTTGATTTGCTTCAGTATGTTCACTTTCTATTATTTTTCCTTTTCGCTTTTTTCTTTCTTTTCTCTTTTTTTCTCTTGCATGCACCTGGATTGCTAGCAGGGTAGGTCTTGCCTGTCGTATATGGCGTTGCATTGTCTGCTCTGCTTACTGCACTGAGTGTAGTATCTCTGTGTCGTAGTTTTGTGACCACAGAACTGGTACCTTTTTAGGATGAAGAATCGGCACGGACACTGGGTGTGCTGGATGTCGACGGGTAGAAAGGAAGGTTTAATGTGAAGAACACACACACACACTCTACCCCAGCGTGGTCACAAGACAGGCTCCGATAACCCTGCACTGCTGTGGAAGAATACCCCTCGGTATATACTTCGTATATGCTGAGATTCGTTGGCATACCGGTCGACATCCAGCACACCCATTGTCCGTACTGATTATTCATTCTACTGCTGTAGAGAAATATCCTTGCTCTGTGCTGACAGTTCACAACCCTGCGACACAGCAGCAGATATACTCGTATATACGATAAGTCATCAAGGGGATTACTACTTGTACCTTGTACCTTGTACTGCAGTAAGGAGAGCAGACAGCAGTTGTAGTGCAATGTTCATGCCCATCGTACTCGGTACGACAGCAGTCACAACATACGTGCACACGTCAGCAAAGTACGTAATGAATATAGAAACTCACGAAAAAAGAGAAAGAAAGAAGGGAAAAAAAAAAGAAGCAAAGACGCAAGTACCAACTATTAATGCTCCGAAAAAGTAACACGGAGAGCAAAGAAAAATCAAAGAGCGCAAGAAAAATCCCCCGAGCCTGAGGCAAGATGGATAAGCAACTATGACGGAAGACCATAGTAAATAGGACCTACGGTATACACTAAAACCTATATACTTACCTATTTTTACTAACAATATTTGGTCCTATTGTGTACCTGGTAGTTCAGTTTTGGACACGCATAACATGCTGTAGGGATTTTAGGCGTACGACCTCTTCGGACTTGTGTATCCTTTCTCTGCTAAAGTGTGCGTGTTCTTTTAGGATTCTCTGATGGCTCTACTGCTGTAGCACTTTTGTGACCACGGGCTGTGATCTTGCTAGATCAGACTATAGGGATTAGCAACTGAAACGAGTTTAATGTGAAGACAACAACAACAACAACAACAACAACAACAACTATGCCCGCCCGAAATACGACCTGTACGAAGGTGAGGGATGTACCCCGAGAAGGCAAAATGATGGCAAATACCAAAAAAAAAAAAAAAAAAACATGTCGCGCTACAGTACAAGCCCCAGCTCAGGAATCGCCAGGAAGCGAGAAGGAGCCGGGGGGGGGGGGGGGGGGGGGGGGTGACAGACCCACACCGATGGCGTGGGGATAGAGCCTGGGCGCGACTTAGGAATTAAGAGTAGAAGTGGAAGTAAGAGGGAAATGTAATAAGAAAGGAAATTACTGAGCAAAGACAGCAATTGACGTGGATAGGGGTTAGGCAGGAAGAATATACCTGGTTTAAGTTGGAGGCGCATATAATGAGGAGGGAGGAGCAAGGACAGCAATTGAAGTACTAATAGATATAGAGGTGTTAAGCAGGACGATGGTATGTACCACGGAAAGAAGTGAGACTTTGTTTATTGGTTTCCTTTTTTTGTTCTTGCTTCCCTTGGTTTTCTCCTGTTCGGGCAACGCTTACGTTTATGAGTGGTCAGCGTTGAAGCTCATGGTGCACATTATCTGTGGCGGCAAAACGCAAGAATAATAATTTAGGGCAAAAGCCAAAAACAGGTATACCTATATGCCTTTTGAGCCATTTACAGGTGCACTGAGTTTTGCACTCGGGAAAAGGCTTCCTGATCCTCCATCTCATTGGCCAGCGCTCGATTCTATGGGCTATGGCCCTCTTTTTTTGGAGGGCCATAGCCCATATAGGCCCGATCGTGCCTATTGTTATATATCTGAAAGGTTCCAGGTACACCTCTCTGTGTCTACTCAAGTTAGGATCCACCCACTTTTGGCTTCAATGGCACCTGTACATGGCTCAACCTGTACTACACCTATGATACGAAGGGTCTCTTTCACAAGTAGGTACTCGTAGCTTCTCCTAGCCAACAGCCCCGTTTCTTACTGGGTGTGAGGTACTCTGCGTATCAATACACATTCTTCCGCAGAATATTATTTCGCAATATGTTCGTGTTTTTTTCTTAGCAGCTCCGGTTACCTGGTCCCAACGGTCCCGTGGCCGTATTTCGGTTTTGGTTTTGCCCGAAAAGGGTCCATCTAATTGAGCTATTTATAGGTACAATTGAAGCCAAAAACAGGTGAAGCCCAACTTGAGTACGTAGACACAGATAGGTGTACGTAGCTGCAACTTTTCAGCCAACAATAGGTACGGTCGGGTGTTGGTCAATCAGAGGGAGGGCCAGAAAAAAAATTTACCGAGTTTTACCGAGTGCACTACTATGCTACTATAATATGTACCTGGTAGTGTATACCAATAAATGGCTCAAAACGCGTAGGTGTACCTATTTTTGGCTTTCGCCCTTCATATAATACTTGGCACCAGTTTCGTATCATACGTACGGATGGTATCATATGTTATGTATGAACTGGCCTACCGCTGCCCGAGTTCATAAACCGTAATGTTGAACAACAAAGGAACCCATTATCGCATTGTTGCCATTTCGTATTTTACAGCAGTCAGTACGCAGCGGTACGTAAAACTGCTGTGTGTCCGAAACGATAAAAAATGTATATACGATACAGAAGCTGTGCTTCGAAAACTGTCGGGGAAATTATTTAAACATCAGTTGTTTCGGGATTTTCAGGTCCCCAAACAAATTCTAAAGTTCCAAATTTCCTAATTCTCCGAAAATATCTCAGACACTGCCTTTAAAAAAAAAATCCGACTACGTATTTTTCTACAAAAAAACTCGGAGAGAAGCGAAAAGTGCTCATTGAACGCGAAGTGCCGGTTGGAAATTGGAAACGACGCTAAAAACTGCTGGTACAAAAGACCCGGTACAAAATATACTACTGTAGTTGTATCATAGGTACTGCTGTTCTTGCTGTGCTGCTCGTATCAGGTCGTATTTGTTTCGCGAGCATATTTTCTTCCGAATATATTTTGTTCCTGTGCACCTTCCCTTTTCTTCCGTTGTCGTGATTTGCTTATTTTTCTCTGCTCTTGTTTGGGTTGTTTGTTTAGTGCTCTTTCTTCTCCACGAGCTCGCCCATTAGTTTGCCGTTCTTACATTACTACGACGTACTGGTACGAATAAGCAGTGTCCTTTTATTTATGGTGATCGATGCGTAATGCGTATAGCATCTTGTCAATTGTGACCACTTTTCTTGTTGTGCTTCGTATATCTCCTTTTCCCCCTCTTCCGTTTTTGTTTTTGCGAAGTCGTCACTTTTTTGTCATCATACAAAACTTCCCAGCACCTTGTTGACATGCCGTGGTCACAGGTCACAGGCATCTTCGCAACCCCCCCTTAGTGCTCCGTCTCGAAAGGGACCCGTCGTTGATGGTCAAATGACTAAGGCAAGCAACAAAGGAGTACCCCCCAGCCGTCCCCCAAAACCCGACGTGCCCCGTCCCAGCATTGTAGAGATGCGATGATCTATGGCCCTACAACTACGGCCAGGCATGACATGTGCACACACACCCCGCTGCCTCTGGTACATGCCTATTAACAGGATTATATCTCTACCTAGGTATACTAGGAAGAATAATCGATGCACTACTGCTGTGGACACCGTGAACCTGATAATCACGACTACCGCGATATTTGAATTACGTCTACGGGGACATTCAGGAGTCATCCCCGTATTTCAGGCGTTGTGTTTCGGGGTGGAGTTTATAGGGCTAGTTGCCGATCTTCTCCCCTCCGTAGTCGTGCTTCTAATTCCCTCCGGACACTGGGTGTGCTGGATGTCGTTTGGTAAACTTAACGGTTCAATGTTCAGGTTTTCCCTGTTGTTCAAAAGCAATTGTTTTGCCGTTCAACTGAACGTTCGCCCCCTCGTACCCCCTCCCTCCCTCCCTCCCTCTCTCTCCGTGGCGTTTCGAACTGTGCATCCGTTTTTTTTCAATGGTTTTCCATTCGCACGCTTTGACGAGCGCAGCAATCCGCCTACATCAGGATTGGCATCAGCTCTGTCGGCAATGACAATGCGTTCGTTATGGGGGACTTCCAAGCCAAAAGTGAGGGCCCTATTACTACTACTACTACTACTACTACTACTACTACTACTACTACTACTACTACTACTACTACTACTACTACTACGTACAATTAAGGGGGAACACGTTAATCAGGACCAAATATGCGGAGCAAAAATACTGGAATTTATATATATATAGGTTTTGGTGTATGTGTTGTTCTCGTTTGATTGGTGTTGTTTTTGTCGTTCGCACATTGAAATTCATCGCCGAAAAATCTAGTCCGTGGTGACAAGACAGACTCCAAAAACTCTGGAGTGGAAAAATACTTCAGGTAGAACACAATTGTGGGTGTTTGGTGTTGTTGGTGTTGGTGTTGGTGGTGGTGCTGGTGGTGCTGGTGGTGCCATTAACCCAGCCAACTGGCGCTGACCCATTCAGAATATATATTTGCTCATTCCTTAGGCTATATGCACGTAGTCAAGTGACTGTTGTGTAGTCAGGTGGATCTAGTGCTGTATTTCCAGTAATCCCTTCCATTTCATCTTGCCGATCAACCATCTCTAGCCGATCAAAACGGCAGCCGCACTCGACCCCCCCCCCCCCCCCCCCCGAGGGGGGTACAGCCTTCCATGTTTGCCAGCGTGTGTTTTAGAGAACGCATCCCGCTCCCTGACCCCTTGACCCTTTATTTGGTTTGCCTTGCCTCGCCTCGCCTTGCCTTGGCTCGTGTCCTTGCCTTGTGTCCGTGTCTTGCCTCGCGTTCCCTTGCCTTGCCTCGCCTCGCCTTGCCTCGCCTCGTCTTGCCTCGCCTTGGCTCGTGTCCTTGCCTTGTGTCCGTGTCTTGCCTCGCGTTCCCTTGCCTTGCCTTGCCTTGCCTTGCCTTGCCTCGCCTTGCCTCGCCTCGCCTCGCCTTGGCTCGTGTCCTTGCCGCCGTTCAGACTTCTCGAACGCTTTCAAGTTGGGCGCGAAGCTAGGGCAGGCTGGGTCCTGCAAGGTGTTCAAGTGCACGCTCAAGAAGGCGCACGACGGGCCCCAGCACTACGCCGTGAAGCGGGTAAGACGGTGGGGGCTCAGGGAGAGCGCCAAGAAGGCCCTTCTCCAGGAGGTGAGAAAACAAAAACGGATGCGATGTGTTGTGTGTAGATACATGGGGCTTGTGGCTTTGTCCTTGCTTAACTCCCCCCCCACCCCGTTTGAATAACCCCCATGGGCCTCGCCGCTTGCTCCTACTTCTCCTTCTCCTCCTCTTCTTCTTCCTGCTCCTCTTCCTCCTCTTCCTCTTCCTCCTCCTCCTCCTCCTCCTCCTCTCCTTCCTCTTCCTCCTCTTCCTCTTCCTCCTGCTCCTCCTCCTCCGGCTCCCCCTCCTCCTCTGGTGTCCCTTCCTTCCTCGTCGTCCGAGACACGCGGGGGATGAAGAGGGGGTTTCGACTGGTGTGACAAAACGGCTAATGTGTGTCTTCCGTGTACCCTGTATATCCCGTGTCGTTTGGTGTGTCCCTCTTTTCGCCGTCGCGTCGTGATTTTTTACCCCACACGCCGCGCTGTTTCGAGAGGTGAGGTGAGGAGGGGTGATAAGTTCGGAGCTGCAGTACGCGCTGTGGTGTTTTTGTGCTGTGCTGTCCTGTTCTGTTATGTTCTGTTCTTGCTCGCTGCTGTCAGTTGGCGCTCCTGCCCTTTTGCCCCGACCCCTTCGCCCACCCCTCCTCCTGCTCCCTTCCTTTTTGTGTTCGTCGATTTTGCTGCTAAGTGTTAAAAATAAACGTCATGGTCAAAGCGTCTGTACTGTATGGTACTGTATGGTACTGTACGGTACTGTACTTGTACTGTACCAGGTACCACACTGTACTGTACCACACTACTGTACGGTACCACACTATACCGTACCACACTGTACTGTACCACACTGCACTGTGCTGTACCACACTGTACTCTATATTCCTGTCTTGTTTCCGACACCTGTCTGCTGAACGTAGAAGGGCATAGACATGACATACTTTGTAAAGAGGTCTTGCGTGTGTTTTCCACTCTCTCATGTCGCACCGCACGGTCTAATATACATTACCCAGACGCGTGTTTCTTCACGGAACGACGACCCTCTCTGCAACGACCCGACGTATTGTACGTGTGCTTTTCGTTTGTAGCGCGCAAATTCACGCTACGTATGGCCGGCCGATTGCCCCTCCTGGCTCAGGCTGCTTCTCCCTCCAAGATGTATTGCCTGTGGCTTGTCTCATGTTCTCTGTCCGCTGCCCCTTGTCTTCCAAGGCGCGCTGCACCCTTTTGCTCCCCATCTACCTGGATTCTCCTTTTGACCCTTTTACAACTCCTACGCATGTTTTAAGTGTTTTTTTTTCTCCTGCCTGTCACACTCTACGTGGTTTCAAGTGTTTTTGTTCCCACAACTGGGAGTGCGGTGGTGAAGAGAGTTGATACGCCCCGTGCCGTCGTATTTTTGGTTGTTTGTACACTCATTGGTGCTGGCAGGCAGTGTTGAGTTTTGTCCTGTGCTGCCACTATTGTGCGAGGGGACGTGCTGCAGTAGTAGTCAGAACCAAAATATGGTGTATAATACATAAGGGCCCGTTTTAACGAAGAAGAAAAAAATTCAATTTGAAAAAAAAACAAAACAAATCCGCTTTTCACTGGTCAACACACGCACCAGCACCAAAGATTATACCCCAAGATCCTAATCTTTGGTGCTGGTGCGTGTGTTGATCAATGAAAAGCGGATTTTTTTTTTTTTTTTCCAAATTGATTTTTTTTTTCTTCGTTAAAACGGGCCCTAAGGGGGGATACATGGGTGTTGGGTCCACCGTGGGGTTTGATTACTGTGTTAACAACAATAGCCCACCCGAAATAACAAGTTGGCGAAGCAACTACAAAAAAAAATGTTCGGCACAACAAGTCGAGCCAAGTCAAACAAGCAAGCACCGAACCAATCGGCACAACCAAATCAAACAAAACAAAGTAAATGAACGAACAAACAAAACAAACGATAATTCACACATTTTAACAACCAAACAACCCATAAAACAAAACAAACAAACAAAAAAATACACACATTTTAACAACCAAACAACCACACAAACAAACAAACAAAAAATACACACTTTTTAACGGACACCAAAACAAACAAACACACGAACAGGTAAACATACTGCGGGAGCTGGATCACCCGAACGTGATCGCCATCTGCCAGTTCTACCCGAAGAACGCGACCAACTTCTTCATGGTGATGGAGCTGGCGGCGGGAGGAGAGCTCCTGGATCGTGTCTCCCGCAAGGTAAAATATCCATAAGGGCAAGCGAGGATGAATTCTCGAACGCAAATCGCTTTCCGAATTTGTTTTGACTAGCCACTTTTGGAATTGCGCCCGTTTTTCCGGGGAGACTATCTGCTTGAAAACGGCGGTGTAGTATACTTTTTGCAGGTGTAAAAAGGGTATATTGGCCCAAAGGTCGCGGGTAGTCAGACGAGTCTTGCGTCGCGTGGCGCACTGGCAGGGAATTAATTTGGCCAGTTTTGTTTTTTTGTGATTTGTGCTTTTGAGAGCAGAATAGAAGGGCATCGCGCGTCTATGTGTAGAACTTGGATGTCGCTGTATACATGTACTCGTACGAGGTACGTGTGTGTACGCGTGCCAGCGATCAAATCCGGACCTACCGCATGTTTTTTAATGTTTAGGAAGGTCTAGTGTGCCTGCACGCGTCAGGCATCACTCCGACCTCATGCCTTCTCTCTTTATAAGTATATCACCATATCTCTCTCTCTCCCTCCCCCCTCTCTCTATCTCTCCCTTGTCTCTCTTTGTATCTCTCTACCCTTCTACCCTCCCTTCGCTTTTCCTCGTCTCTGGCCTGCACGAAACCACCAACACTCATAAAAACCACCCACCCACACGCACGACTGCTGCGTGTTGTGTGTAACGGACACGGGCTCGGACACGGGCATGGGCAGTCGGAATACAACGAGGAGCACGCCAGAGATACGTGCCTGGCACTGATCGACGCCATCTACCACTGCCACCGCAAGGGCATCGTCCACCGGGACCTGAACCCGTCGAACATCTTGCTAGCCTCCAAGGACGAGGACGCGGCCATCAAAGTTATCGGTTTTGGGTCGGCCTGCAGCGTGCTCGACGGATACGTGACGACGAAGTGCCTGACGCCCGACTTCGCTCCGCCGGAGGTTCTCTTGGAAAAGCCTCACGGCAAGGTACGTAGGCGGGCGTTCTGATGGGAGGCCGTTGCCGTGGAGGGGAGGTGGGGGGGGGGGGGGGGGGGGGGGGGGGAGATCATGTTGGAATAGGTTTACGGCAGGGTTTTATGAGATGGGGACGAGACTTTGGTAGTCTTCCACGATGTCAGACCGAAGGGGGAGCCCTCACAGTTTAGTTGGTTCGGAGTGGCAGAGGCAGTAGTTTAGGTCAAGGACTCGAGGAGAAGAAGAAAAGTCGTCTTTTATTAGCTTCAGCAAGATGGAAAGCAATTCCAAGGACTGAGAGCGAGGGCTCTGGCAGCCTACTCTCACCGTGACGATCAATCTACGCCCGCTCCTGCAGTAGATATATCAGGTACTCTACAAGAGTCGTGCACTGACGTTCTTCTACGTCAAACTACCCGCATTGTGTCTAGTTGTTAGATCGGCAACCTGCAGGTCTACGACTCAGGCACAGCAAAGAACATCCTTCGTACTCGTATTCGACTATTAATAGTCCTCAACTAACCGACTCTCTGTCCAATCATTTTGTCTACCTCATTATTGTTAGACTAACAGCAGTCTTATCACGCTCTGTACGTTAGCTCCTATTGCCGTACGTAGTGGCTAGCAGTCAGTCTCCCAGCAAAATAGCCGTCTACCTGCTACACGGAGACTGACTCATCCCCTAGTCCCTACTCTGTAACGCCTCGAAACACTCCTGAAACCCAATATCACCTTGTTTGTGAGCGGGTGTTTTGATGGGAGGCGGTTGCCGGGGGGGGGGGGGGGGGGGGGGGGGGGGGGGGGGGGGGGGGGGTGATCGGGAGGCCGAGAGGGTGACTCCTTTTCGTTCGAAGGCATTTTGTATATTATAGCTTTTTCGTTCAAGGTTTCTGCTGTTCTTTTTTTTCGAATTTGTTTTTTTGTGCTTCTTATTTTCTGCGTGATTGTATCATTATCATAACTTCGTATGTACTCGTCACATTATACGTACATACGGTAGCGACCAGTGATAATCGGGTCGGTTGGAATCATACATGCTATGTAGAACGTTGGCATCGCTCGCTAGAAGCCCGAGTTTACGTCAACAGCACTACATACTGTCACCGTTCTGTGCCGTGCTTTGCTCTGGTCGCCGTACATGCAGTCCGTGGACATGTGGAGCCTTGGGCTGATCTTCTTCATCCTGCTCGGCGGGTACCACCCCTTCTACCACAAGAACACCACCAAGATGTTTATACGGGTCGCGGCCGGGGACTGGGAGTTTACCCACGCTGTCTGGGACAACATCAGCGAAGAGGCAAAGGTACTATATACAAGAAGCGATACAGTAGTAGATTTTACCAGTACCTGGTAGAAGTTTTTGATACCACTTCGACCCGGAATGTATGTTCATGGGCCGTTTTTATATAAACGTTTAATCGAAATGTCTCTAAAATTTCGAGTCAGGGTGGTGTAGTTTTAGGTCTGTTGGTAGAGAAACAATGGCACAAATGCTGTACAAGTCCCAAAAGCGTGATGTACAAGTATCAGCCCCAAAGTGGTCGGCAGTGCTCAAGAGCAAGCAAATCGTCGTGTACCACAATTTTTTTGAAAAAATATCACCATGTCCGGACATGTATACTTCCTATGCTGTACGTACGCAACCCATTTTTTTACTAGTTAATACCACACAAAACTATTGCCACACTATTTTCACGATGTTCTTACCCAAAAATGTCGGGTGTAACGCTAAAAGCGGATAAAAGGACCGTTTGGGCACATGTTTAGTAAAAACAAACACCTACGTACACGGTCCGTACATGTCGTTCCCACACTAACCCATCGCCACAATCTAGTTCACGCCCTCCGCAGGACAAACTCCAACAGCTGTGAACTGGAAGAAAACCCCTCAGATAAAAAATTCACACATTTATATACTTCGAGGTATGATATGGTACCCATCTGTCCGGAAACGTAAGAACCGGTTGGAATAGAAACAGCAACACCGAACGTCCAAACGTTTCCGTCCACAAGTGGTGCATTCAAGTAGCCGTGGGAGGCGTGTTTCTCGAGGGGGGAGGCAGGCATCATTGTTTCGCGAAGGGGTGCTGCTGTGGTGGTGGCCTCACATCTTCAGCCTTCCCTAGCCGCGTCCTTTCTTTTGTGGTTTGCTCAGACCCACACGAACGTCGCTCGCTGCCTTGGTCGCCGTACCGTAGGAGTTCCAAACAGGCGGGCAGAGGAGGGGGGGGGGGGGGGGCGTACTCATTTGTTGCTTGCCTTAGTCATTTGACCATTGACCACGCATCCCTTTCAAGACGGAGGGGGGGAGGGGGGCGTACTTATTTGTGTCTTGCCTTAGTCATTTGACCATTGACCACGCATCCCTTTCGAGACGGAGGGCAGGGNGGGGGGGGGGGGGGGGGGGAGGGCGGGGGAGGAGAGAAGGAAGAGGAGTAGGGAGGAGGGGGGCGGGGGGCGGGGGGTGGAATTGGGGGTAGGCGCCAGGGAAGGGAGAGGGGTGAGGGAAAGGAGGAGGGACGTTGGAGGGAGGAGCAGAGAGGGGAAGCGAGCGGGGGGCAGGAGTGGCAGGGGTGTACTCATGTCGTGCACGACCGTAGTCGTATGGCCATAGACCCTCGCATCCCTACAATGCCGGGACGAAGCATGTTGGGTTTTCACCAACCAGGCAGACATTGCTTGCACCGAGCGCGAAGCGCCGTGAGGTATTGGGCGAGTCGCATGGAGGGTGAGCTGCATCATGCTAAGAACCTCCTGTGAGGCGGATTTACATGTGGACGACAGCCTCCAATGAATTGATTTATTTTCTGGTGTGGCCACTTCCAGAGATAAGCAAAGGGTATTACTATGTATCTGCCTCGTGCGTGCCTTACCATGTACACACTACGTGATACGATAATTCCCCTTGTGCGGAGTTGAGGTTCTCAACCCCGCACAAATGATCTAGCAAGACCACCAGCCTTGGTGACCGCCAAAAACAAGAAAAAACGGTACCCTGGTTGTCTACAGTAGCGCACGCAGTGAGAGGCGTGTTTTACAGCGTCGTCGCCAACCGACGCCAACCCAACCTATACATATATAGTATATTTTCCAGGAGTGGCGGGGGGGGGGGGGGGGGGCACTCTGCCGCAAAACTGTTGAAACTCTATTCGTACATGAGCAGAGGAGGGACGCCGTTAGGTGCTGCCTTGCCAATTCAACCCGTCCCTAACCATATAAGCACCTCTTTTGTCCCTGTCGCAGGACTTCGTGAGCCAACTCCTGAAGGTTGACCCGGCGAAACGAATGACGGCGGAGCAGGCGGCCACCCACCCTTGGCTGCTCGCCACAGGCCAGGGCCTGGCGAGGCGCAACCTCGATACCAGCCTCCAGCAAATAAAAATATTCCAGGCCAAGAGGAGGCTGCGAGCAATGATTAGAACGGTGAGGCACTCCCCGAGAGTATATAGAGTCTGCGACGCAAGCGAGGGCGGTGGAGTTGGTGCCCCCCCCCCTCCGTCTCGAAAGGGATGCGTGGTCAATGGTCAAATGACTACGGCAAGCAACAGATGAGTACGCCCCCCCCCCCCAAAGGCGGTTCTTAGCAGGATGCAGCTCACCCTCCATGCGACTCGCCCAATACCTCACGGCGCTTCGCGCTTGGTGCAAGCAATGTCTGCCTGGTTGGTGAAAACCCAACGTGCTCCGTCCCGGCATTGTAGGGATGCGAGGGTTTATGGTCATACGACTACGGCCGTGCACGACATGAGTACACCCTCCCCCTCAACCTGAGAGAGAGAGAGAAAGAGAGAGAGAAAGAGAGAGAGAAAGAGAGAGAAAGAGAAAGAAAGAGAAAGAAAGAGAGAGAAAGATAGAGAGGGAGAGGGAGAGAGAGAGTGAGAGAAATATCTCACACGCCGTGTTTGTGTGATGCTCCGCGACGTTGTCCATGCCACTCATTTGTGGTTCACCACCCTCCCCGCTTCCCTTGTCGGTAGTATTCATATTTTCATATTTGCAGCACGTAGTGTTTACGATTCGGCCCGAAGGTTGGACACAATGGTTTGACAGTCCACACTATTAATACAAGTAAACTCCATTCATTATACTATATGTATATTCTATGTACAAAAGCGCGGATTCCAGCAAAAAACAGAACATTCCGATGGAACATTCCACCTTCGGGCCTTGAAACAATATACAAATAACATGATAGGTATATCATACGTATATACCAGGTAATGATATCTTATGGACATACACTTCTTTTTTTTAACATGAATACACCATTACATTATACGTGTGATATGAATACACCACTGCTGCTGTACATTTACACTACTCGTACAAGTACATGTACACCTTCATTCTGACAAATTCCCTGGAGGGGTCCATCTTTATTCCGAGAAATTTCCCGGATGGCCGAGTCCAGGGTTGCCAGGGTTGGGGTTATATATATATATACCTGGTATTATACGAAGTAGGGTTTAAAGTCTAGCATACTTCAACCACTTGTTGTTGAAGCTGGACCAAGGTCTCTACTCTTACGAGGCGACATAGTACTCAGGACCTGTTGGTTTGATAGCATAGTCCACTGACCAAATCAGTCACGTGACGGATTTTGTCAGTGGACTATGCTATATAACCAACAAAATATACAACTTTTCGGGTTCTCACCTTGCTGTGATTGATCTCCGGGGGGCACTCCCTTCGCCACGGACTATTGAATAGTATCCTGGATCACACTGTCACACGTAAGCCATTCATATTGTCTCCAGCGCGCACGCTCGAAACTATCAAATTATGAAATCGGCGAGACTCGAACTCCCGAACCACCCTTTTTTGGGGATTATATAGCACTACCCACTGAGTGACTCAGTGGTTGAGTGGGTAGTGCTATAAAATCCTCAAGGGTGGGTCGGGAGTTCGAGTCTCACCGATTTCGTAGTTTGTTAGTTTCGAGCGTGCGCGCTGGAGACAATATGAATGGCTATGTTAGCGTACTCCTGGATACTACTGCTGTAGTCCGTGGCGAGGGGAGGGCTTCGGAGATGCAATGCAGCAAAGGGGGCATTCAACGAACCCGAAAGTATATATTCTGTTGGTTATACAGCATAGTCCACTGGCCTAGTCAGTCACGGGTGACTGAGTAGACCATTGGACTATGCTATATAACCAACAGGACCAACCATGCCAACTAAACATACTGGAATGTATAGGTTTTTGTCTAAGGGCCCGAATTAACGAGTATAAAATAAATTCAATTTGGAAAAAAATAAAATTCAAATTCGCGATTCATTGGTCAACACACGCACCAGCACCAAATATTATGCCCCAAGATCCTAGTCTTTGGTGCTGGTGCGTGTGTTGACCAATGAAAAGCGGATTTGAATATTTTTTTTTCCAAATTGTTTTTTTTTTTTCTTCGTTAAAACGGGCCCTAATATGTGATGGGTTCTGATTGGTATATATAGTCTCCCGTAGTAGTCTAATAATACTTCGAAGTACAATACAGCGCGCTCTCTCTCTCTCTCTCACACACACACACACACACTTCGCGAACGGACGGACTCATGTATATCAACCCTGCAGGTCATTGTGGCGAATCGGATGTTAGCGACGTTGGGGCCTGGGAAATTTTCGGACGACTTCGTCATCGGCGACAAGCTTGGGGAGGGCGCGTACGCGGTGGTGTTCAAGGCGACCGCCGTCAGGCAGCAGGGAAGCGCCGCGACACTGGGGGGGGGGAGCGCCGGTTCGTCGATGTCGTCGTCGTCATCGCCTGGCCAGTACGCTGTGAAGCGAATAGCCCGGAAGGACCTCACCGAGGAGGACGAGCGAAGCGTGTACGACGAGGTGGGCCTCGTGTGTGCGGGGTGGAGTTATTCTCCTGGTTCGGTCCCCAGTAGGTTTGGTCCGCAGTAGGTTATGTTGGTGTTGGTAGTGGCCAGTGGTGGTGTTGTTGGGAGTTGGTGTTGATGCTGTTGAGTACTGCAGGTGTAATACAGCAGTAGATTTTGTTTCGTGCGAAAAAAAATGCTTCGTCTCCCACTACGTTCCTTTTTTGTTTTGCTTTTGTTTTTGCTTTTTGGAGCGGCTGGCTACGTCAGGGGCCTCTCCCGTCGCGCGTTTCTTTTGGGCGGTTTCCTTCTCCTCGTTGGCCCCTTGTTAACTTTATGTAATCGCTTTGGGGGCTTCACAGGGGACACGATCTAGTGTAGGGAGGGGGGGGGGGGGGAGGTGACGATTACGTCGTCGGCTGCACGAAAGCCCATCGGGCTTATTTTGCTTTGGTGAGGGATATATATGCTGTTCGAACTTGAACGGAAGGGGAGATGTGCGGACACGGCGCGCGCAGGCAGCATGATGACAATCGTACTGGTGCACGCGCTGATCCTAGACGCTTGATAAGTTCGCGCTCGTTTTTTTTTTTTTTTTTTTGCTGTGTATGACTCCTAACAGGTTATAAGCGCGCCGATATGGGCTTTTGTTCTCCGTTTTTTTTTTCGCCTCTCGCCAAACAGCGAGCCCTCCGCCTCTGGGAAAACGCTGCGGCGAAAACAAGCGCCGCGCTTGCCTAGCCGGGCGGTTCCCTCGTAAATATAGTATACGTAGCTCGAGCTTGCCGGGCGGTTTCTCTGGTACTAAATAAATATAGTGTATACGTAGCTGTCGCTGGGAACTCGCGCCAATTTGTGCCAGCAGGATATTTGTAGGTGTCGTCAACTTGTGTGCTTTGATGGATGTCAGTCGGTCGATCGGTTGGTTGCTTCAGCCATCTTGAAAGGGGTCCTTATTTTTTTTGTTTTTTGTCGCCGTGCGAGTTATAAACGCGCATTCGTTTGCATTAAAGGTGAGGGAACCGAGACAAATACTGCATTACACATATTTCGTCCGTAGGGTCCAGCCGTGACAAGCTCGACTGAGAATCGTGGGAGTGTGTTTGGCGTGATTTGCCGCTTTTTGTTGCACTTTCGTCTGTACGTAGTCTGCGACCTTGTGTACTTGTTTCGCTGCAACCGGTGCTTACCCTTTCCCCCTCCTCCCCCGCACCCCTCCCTCCCTCCCTCCCTCGTTCCCTCGTTCCCCCTCCGCCTGTTTCAACTTTCGACGATGGAAACCAAATCAACAATATCACCAACAACAACAACGTTATCATGAACGACTGCAACCGTAACGTCATCAACATCGTCATCAACATCAACACCAACAACTATGTACATCATCGACAACGACGTCCACATCAACAAACAAACGGCATCGTCGTCATCATTGTCATCATCCTCGTCACGAACGACAACAACAAAGGCACGCATCTTGGGCGAGATGAACCACCCCAACGTGATGAAAATCCACCGCCTTTACACCAGCGATCCCGTTCACTACTACATGGTGCTCGAGCTGATGGCCGGCGGGGAGCTCCTCGACCGCATCGTCAAAAAGGTGGGTCCAGGTGTGCGGCTTTTTTTTTGCCTCCGTTGGTCTCTCCCGAAAGCGTTAACAAAACTAAAAAGACGCGTTCGGATCCTGACTCCGTTGCTGTCGTCCGTGCAGCCGTGTCGGTCATGAGCGCGCCGTGTGTAAAGAACCGGGCGCGTGTGCTAGGGGTCCTCACTCCGTTTCTGTCGACCGTGCAACCATGCCGGCCATGACCGCCCCGTGTACAGAACCGGGCGTGTGTGTGTATGCTATGTACTTATCTCGGTCTACGCCTTTTTAGGCTTTTCTTCACGTACTAGTTTTCTGTACGTATATATTACGTCCTTCTGTTTTCGGGTCGCAGCACTGCTGTATGAACGTTGGTGGTTGTTTTCGATGGCGTCGGGTAGTTTGCTGAAACATAAGCACTTTCCTGTCAAGCGGAACGCTGAACAGGGGATGTCTAACATTTACCCCCCCCCCCCCCACACTTTGGAGGGAAGAAACCGGACCGTTGTGATCCCAGAGCGCGCTCGAACCAGGCCAGTTTGCCCTACCAACGCCTTCCAAGAGTGGGGGGGGACTCCTCACCACCGCACCCCGATTTTGAGGCCAAACATCTTGGAATTAGAGTGGAACATTTCGGGGAAACACTTATTCCCCCCCCCCTCTCCTACGAACGCCTTCCGAGCGGAGGGGGGTCACCATTGCACTCCCTCATCGGGGACAAACGACTTGCAATTAGGGAGGTAGATTTCAGGCACTGTTTACATAGGGTCCATAACCAATTTGTCTAGACTTCGGGACAGATCATCGTGTTTCGCATGATCTACATA
Source organism: Saccharina japonica (assembly GCA_008828725.1). Taxonomy (NCBI): domain Eukaryota; class Phaeophyceae; order Laminariales; family Laminariaceae; genus Saccharina; species Saccharina japonica. The sequence goes on from MEHQ01004211.1 coordinate 283,519, forward strand.
TTTCAGATCTGCATGATCTAAAACTAGCTCCATCTGCCGGAGGTGGGAGCCGTATGTATACCTGCATGATCTAGGCCATGTTTTTCGTGGGTTGGATCTGTACTTATGAATACACAGATCCTATCCAGCGAGTCTCACAGCGGCAGGTGAGGGAGTTGTAGATGATCTGTAGATGATATATTAAACAAATAAAAAACAACAGCTGTGAGCTCGAAGATTTCGTCGAAACTCATCTTTGCTAGCTGTGTGTAATACTTCGATCGCGCGTACTTACGGATTTTATATATACTAGCGGTACGGCCACGGCTCCGCCCGTGGCGCTAGCTTTGCGTTGCCCATAGTACTCGCATTAACAGTGTGCTGTGATGTACCACTCTGAACCGGAAAATAAGAACCACCATGTGGGGCGGTATCGACCCAGGGGGTGTCTGTTTTCGTCCCCGGGTTATTGGAGTTGTAGTTGTCCGCAAGGATTTCTGATCCGGGGGTGCGACGTTATCATCCCCGGGTGCGATGGGACCTCGCTGTTGCCCCGAGGAAATATAGTGTATACGTAGCTGTCGCTGGGAACTCGCGCCAATTTGTGCCAGCAGGATATTTGTAGGTGTCGTCAACTTGTGTGCTTTGATGGATGTCAGTCGGTCGATCGGTTGGTTGCTTCAGCCATCTTGAAAGGGGTCCTTATTTTTTTTGTTTTTTGTCGCCGTGCGAGTTATAAACGCGCATTCGTTTGCATTAAAGGTGAGGGAACCGAGACAAATACTGCATTACACATATTTCGTCCGTAGGGTCCAGCCGTGACAAGCTCGACTGAGAATCGTGGGAGTGTGTTTGGCGTGATTTGCCGCTTTTTGTTGCACTTTCGTCTGTACGTAGTCTGCGACCTTGTGTACTTGTTTCGCTGCAACCGGTGCTTACCCTTTCCCCCTCCTCCCCCGCACCCCTCCCTCCCTCCCTCCCTCGTTCCCTCGTTCCCCCTCCGCCTGTTTCAACTTTCGACGATGGAAACCAAATCAACAATATCACCAACAACAACAACGTTATCATGAACGACTGCAACCGTAACGTCATCAACATCGTCATCAACATCAACACCAACAACTATGTACATCATCGACAACGACGTCCACATCAACAAACAAACGGCATCGTCGTCATCATTGTCATCATCCTCGTCACGAACGACAACAACAAAGGCACGCATCTTGGGCGAGATGAACCACCCCAACGTGATGAAAATCCACCGCCTTTACACCAGCGATCCCGTTCACTACTACATGGTGCTCGAGCTGATGGCCGGCGGGGAGCTCCTCGACCGCATCGTCAAAAAGGTGGGTCCAGGTGTGCGGCTTTTTTTTTGCCTCCGTTGGTCTCTCCCGAAAGCGTTAACAAAACTAAAAAGACGCGTTCGGATCCTGACTCCGTTGCTGTCGTCCGTGCAGCCGTGTCGGTCATGAGCGCGCCGTGTGTAAAGAACCGGGCGCGTGTGCTAGGGGTCCTCACTCCGTTTCTGTCGACCGTGCAACCATGCCGGCCATGACCGCCCCGTGTACAGAACCGGGCGTGTGTGTGTATGCTATGTACTTATCTCGGTCTACGCCTTTTTAGGCTTTTCTTCACGTACTAGTTTTCTGTACGTATATATTACGTCCTTCTGTTTTCGGGTCGCAGCACTGCTGTATGAACGTTGGTGGTTGTTTTCGATGGCGTCGGGTAGTTTGCTGAAACATAAGCACTTTCCTGTCAAGCGGAACGCTGAACAGGGGATGTAACATTTACCCTCCCCCCCCCTCCCCTACGAACGCCGTGCGATATATGTGGAACACGATCGCGAACATTCTCCTTCGACCGTTGAAGGGCCGAATACCTCACCTCGGATGAAATCGATGCTTGGAAACGTGTACAGATAAGACTTCGTTGTGGAAGCTTGTACGTCGATATGTCGGGGGGGGGTTGTTTGACCCGTCTGGGGTGGAGGGGGGGGGGGGGGTGTTGGTCAGGCGTGTTGTTTTTAGGGCGCCCTTGGCAGTACACATTTGGAAAAGAAAACTTTTGCTTTCAAGACAGGGAGACCCAAGAGCAACAATTTATTTCTCATCCATGCTTGACAAAACGAGCACTTTTCTTGTCATCGGCATCGTCAAGGAGAGGCATGTGGATCTTCACCCCCCCCCCCCCCGCCCGCCCGCCCGCCATGTTCTTGAACCTCTTTTGTTCTGTTTTTTCTGTCGGGATGAACGCGACCCCCCCTCTCTCCCCGCCCCCACCCCCCGCCCCGCAAAACCAGAAATACTACAACGAGGAGGAAGCGAGAAACCTGTGCCGCATCCTCTTGGGCGCCATCAAGTACATCCACGGACAGGACGTGGTGCACCGAGATCTCAAGCCGGAGAACCTGCTGCTGGCGTCGCCGAGCGACGACGAGAGCATCAGGCTCGCCGACTTTGGCTTCGCCTGCAGCGTCCGAGACGGCTTTGTCAAGGACGCTTGTGGAACCCCCGCGTACATTGCGCCGGAGATCCTTCGGGGCAAGGAGTACGGCACGGTGAGACGAGTAATATGCCTTGTAGTAGTAGAGGGGTGGTGCGTTTTATTATCTGAGTTTCTTTCCACATGCGGAGCAGCTCGACATGTTTTTTTCAATCCCGAGACATGAAACTTCCGAGAAGTTTTTTCTCGCAATCCGACCCAGGTTTCCATTTCTCCAGTTGCTAAAACACGTATACATGTACAGAAGAAGTATTAAACTGACCGGTACATGGTTCACCTGAGGAGTTCCACCGGTTCATAAAAGCACTGAGCCAGAACGTACAAACTCCTGTAGTACTGTGGTACGACTCAGACGTGCTTTTTTACTGATTGGCGAGCCCCCATCCAGTCGATCGAGATCGATCGATAAGTCGCTTGTCCCACGTTCCCGCAGAACAACTTTTGCACGCTGGACAGATCATGGCACACTACGACGGGAGAGGGGGGCATAGTAAATAGCACGGTGTGACGGACCAGGGGAGGGCGATAAAAGAGAGAAAAAATGGAGCCTAAGCTCCTAGAAAGGCCCAAAAGGGAAAAACCAAAACGAAAGCAGAGTGTGTTGGGATTTTCTGTACGAATCGAGAAAAAGTAACTTCTTTTCTCCAACTTGATTTTTATCAATGAATTAATCCGCACTACGTACGAAGGTCAATCTGGTTATGAATTAATGAATTTCATCTACCCCTGCCCCAGCATATCTACGACGTAAGCAAGCGGCAAGAAGAAGTAGAGCTTACAAGTATCACATATTATTCGACACTATGTTTTACGCACACCACGTATGGGACGAAGATGACTAATCCCATACACTGAGTGATTGGGTTGGGGATAATACCCCCCCCCCTGTCTGGTTCTCGAAAACAAAAAGTGTGGATAAGACATTTTTTGTTGTTTTTGTTGTTGTGCTCCCCTGGGCGGGCGAAGGAAATTCCCGTCCTTCTTTCCAACCTACTGTATGTACCTACCGGGGTTTTGCTGTGACGGAAGCAAAGCTTTGTTGGGGTGTCCATGCCGTCTATCGCCCGATGTCACCATCTATGGATGGCGCAAACGACTGACCCCCTCCCCGCTCCCCGTCCAACACACCTCGCGGCGCGCGAACACGAACGCATGGTGCTCTTCTTACATGCTCGCCTTCTTCTCCCGCTGCTTGTTCCAGTCGGTGGACATGTGGAGCATGGGCGTGATCATTTACATCATTCTTGCCGGGTACCGCCCCTTCGACGACATGGACCAGGCCCGCTTGCGTCGCAAGATCAAAGCGGGGGTCTTCAGGTTCCACGACGAGTGCTGGAGCGAGGTCTCGAACGAGGCAAAGGTAAATAGAGGCCGCGACCGGCCGCACCCGTGCCGTTTGCTGTTGTCGTTGTCGTCGTCCGGCGTGTGGTGTGACTTTTTGAGGTTTTCTTCCTTCCCTTCCCTTTACCTTCGTTTTGTTGGTTATATTTGTTGTTGTGTCGTTTTTTTGGTTATATTTGTTGTTGCCGCGCTTGCAAGTGACCAACATACAATAGTACAGCGACACCTCCTATTTTTGGGCCGGGCTCTAATTCTTGTGTGGGGCAAGGTGTTTACTACGCCTATTCCAATTTAAAATAAAACGGTGTTAATCCCATATTTTTGTTTACTTCCCGATTTCTCAAGTGTCATGTCGTATTGTGGTCTGCTGGGCTCGCATTAATTTGGGAGGCAGGGCGTGTTTTTTTACGTTAATTTCAGTTTGAAAAAGGTTGTAATCCAATGTTTTACTCAACTTCCGGTTTCTTAAGTGTGTGATGCGTGCTGTATATACATGATTTATTATATTGAGTAAGGTTGCGCCGCGTCGAGAATTCGAGTGTGTGCGCAACAGAGAAGAGCGCACCGACGGTTCATAGGCGCGCCCCCACATGCTTGCGATCACTTCCTTTGACAAACGGGAAGGCGTTGTTTTTTTCGGAATCAAGAGAATCAACGCGCAAGAAAGAAGTTTCGTGCAGAGGATTATTCGCGTGCGCGACTATTATACCCATAGTAGGGAGTTCTCGGTGGTGTTTTGTCTCTCTGCGGTGGAATAGGATAGGCGTAGAACGCGGTGTGGGCGCTCGGGCCTTAAAAGGCCGCACCTTAAACCTTTGTTCTGCACTGTCCTAGAATGGTTAGAGGGGGAAATTGTGCATGAAAAAATGACGATTTTACAGCGTCGGCCGCACCGAGTAGCATAAGGAGGCATCATGCTGAGGCAGGGGGTGTTGTCCGAAGTGCACAAAACATGGTGAACCTAGGGAGATATTCGACATGCCGCGTAAGCATGATGACATTTGCACTGCTGCACGCTCTTCCTAGGGGGACGGTCGATAATATGGCCGTTTTTTTTTTTTTGCTTTTCGTGGTATATACCGGATTTTCTGTTACGTGATCATGTTTTTGTTTTGTTTTGGTTATTGGCAACAGATGGCAGATAACATAATAATGAAAGACCGCAATTGTTCTTTTTTTAGGTGGCTCATATGTATACCTGGGTCCCAAAAATGTTTAACAAAAAATATGTGCATCATGCTCGGCGAGCACCTCGCACGAACCGACTTTCGGGCACAGACCGAAACGCTATTTTTGCCACCTCCCTCCGCCCACGCCCCCCGCCCCAAATGCCACTCCCCCTCAGCCTCCCCCTGCGCTCTGCCCTTTTCGGACGGCCTATGCCAAGTATTGAACAGGACACCCCCCCCCCCAGCCCGCCTCCCCCCCTATGGTCACACGACTACGGCCATGCATGACAGGAGTACCCCCCGTACCGTCCCCCGCCTCTATTTATCTCTCTCTCTCTTCTTTGCCTTTTTCCGACCGCCGACGCCAACGATTCGTTAGGACATCATCAAAAAGCTGCTGAGGGTGAACCCAATGGAGCGAATAACGGCGGCTGAAGCGCTTGAGCACCCCTGGCTCTCGACGGAGGGGCCGAGCTTGGCCGGTCACGACCTCGGGTTGGGCCTCAAGAAGCTCAAGATATTCAACGCCAGGAGAAAACTGCGAGCTGCGATCCAGTCGGTGAGAAAGCGATGTCCTTGCAGCGCCGGTGCAGGGGGGGGGGGGGGGGGGGGGGGGGGGTACTCATGACCTACATGGCCGTAGTCGTATGACCATAGCCTCGCATCCCTACAATGCCAGGATGGAGCATGTTGGGTTTTCATCAGCCAGGCGGGCGGGGGGTTGAAACGTTGAAACAGGCGGATAAGCCGGTGCGATCTAGCCAGTTGTTGGGACTACTATTTCCAAGTCTGGGGCGGGTGGGAGGGGCCGCGCCTTATGAAATTTGCTCGCGGCCAACAGTGAACTATGCGTACGGTACGGTACGTATGTACTAGATCACGAAGTACGAGAGGAACGGGGGCACAAAGGGTTTACGAAAGACTTATGGTCGGGGCTCAGATCAAGGGCTCGTACTCCTCCTTCCCCAACTATCGGCAGGCGGCTTATGGAGGGAATCTAATATGTATGCATTGCTTTGATGCCCACCTAACCATAGGGAAATAGAGTTGGGTCGTGATGCCCACTTTTTTTTTTCTTGGTTTTTTCAAAATATGTATTACGTTCCTTCCGTCATTATGGCCTCGCTCTGACTTCCTACCTCGTAGTAGAGCTGATGAGACGAGTCCCCCGTCGTAGTACGTAGTTGCGTTGTCTGGTATGTACGCCGAGTACGTACTGCAGTAGTAGTACTGCCAGATATGTGCAGGCATATACGAGTATACGACGAGTACTGCCAGGTACGAGTATACGACGTTTACGTACCCGCCCACAGCAACACCACACCACACGATAGAGCATCTATGAGAGCCTGGCAATCGACACCGGCACCTGGCACGTCTGGTAGATGGGGCCATGAGTATGCGCCCGCACCGTGATGCCGTGATACATGGTGACCACTACCCACGGCCGGTGTCAATCAGCACACCGCATGTAGCAGCAGAACAGTCTTACCCCCCCACACAATATAGCATCCACGAGTGCATGACCATCGACACCGGCACCTGGCACTCTGGAAGTTGGGACTATGGATACGTGACTACACCTCCGAGCACGCGCTGGTGCTCGTACACCTCCGAGATCTATCATAGAGCTGATGAGGCGAGTCCCCCGTCGTAGTCATCTGGTATGTACGACGAGTACCGGTGTGCATACCTCGTACGTCTGGTAGTGTTGTGACCATAAGTATGTGAATAGGAGGGTGGGCGCGGTGGTGGGTGGGTGATACCATCCAGCATGCGCTGGTCTCGCACACCGTCGAACTCTATCATGGTCTATCATGGAGCTGATGGCACGAGTCCCCCGTCGTACTAGTTGTGCTGTACCTGGTATAGTATACACGACGAGTGCGTATTCGCCCCTCGTCGGGCTCACCCAGCCCCCGTTCACCCTCTCACGATACGTATATACTGTAGCATCCACAAGATATACCAGGTATCAGGTGTATTCAAGCACACCCCCATACGACAGAATCGCAGTGATACCATTATCGTTCGTCGAAAACTACGAGTACAGATAGGGTACGAGTTCGTGTCGTTTCGTATTTCCTTTCCACTTTGCTGAATGGCACGTTTGACTTGAAAATAGTGACCAAAACATTCTATTCTTCAATCAAGTAATATTTATTTTTGCAATCAAATGTTGCCCGAGACCCCTCGCCGAGCCCAGTGCTCGGAATCCCGCCGCACGTGTTGAATCATGCCGCTCCTGCTGCTGCTCCTGCTGTTGCTCCTGCTGCTGCTGCTGACGGCGCAAGCCGAGGTCTACACCGGTAGCGGTTGCTGATGTCCTCTGTCGTCTTGGCGGGCCTTTAGTCGAACGCTCAACGTTCCTACTGTTGATATCACACGTATGTATGTTAGACGCCGTGAGTGCAACTACTGCGAATGGTATTTCTGCGGTATCCATTCACAGTAGCATTCCCTTTCGGATCTCAGCGGTATGGAGTATATACTCGTATAATAGCTTTTGGAAGTAGCCCTAGCGATTCAAGTCGGGCTGGAACAACGTGCGGTACGAATGCTATATTATATTCCTACTTTTTATACGTTTGTTAACCCTTACAGGACTGGAGTCCCGTTTTGGGGACAAAATACTTGGAGTTTGACTGCTTTGTCCCCAAAACGGGACTGCAGTCCTAAAAGGGTTAAGACGCTGCGAAAGTGCGATTGCTGCGAATGGCTTCCATACAGCATTCACAACATCCTTTTCGGGGGGCTAGCGGTGTGGATGGAGTATACTCGTACCTTTCCGTCGTAGCCCGAGAATAAGCAAGTGCTGGTTTTCGTGGCACGGTTTGGCGGATGAAAGCGGCAGACCAACCTTTGGCCCGTCAGAACAAACCGTAGAAAGATACCCGGAAACGAGGGCCAAGTTCAACGAGTGGCAAAAGAGTATACGTACACTAGAATTTGTCATTCATTTATTTTTTGGCGTTGGGAAGTCCAAGCAGCCTTTTAGTTGCCTGCGGGGGGTGGCGTAACGCAAAATATTCCAGACGGAGCGAAATAAAATAATAATAAAAAACACGACACACGGTTACCTAGCTATAGGTATAGCTACCACTACCGCTGTGTCAACAGCCTGCCACTCGTTTTCTCGCAGTAAACACCGTGCCAGTCTTGCGAGATGAAACTGTCATCCACATTATCACCCCTCTAATGAATTCGACGCTGTGATCCATACGCAAGAACGCCTTCCTCACAACCGATTGTTAGTAGGATGCAGCCCACCCTTCATGCGACTCGCCGAACACCTCTTGGAGTTTCGCGCTTGGTGCAAGCAATGTTTACGCCTGGTCGGTGAAAACCTGACGTGCTACGTCCCGGCATTGTAGGGATGCGAGGGTTCATGACCATACGATTACGGCCATGCATGATATGAGTACACCCCCCCATTCTCTTCCATGGACAGTACGTCTGGTTGGCAACGCTCTTCTGCCCGCCCTCCCTCACCCCCTCACGCGTGATGACCGCCGGCGTTTTTTTGTCGTTGTCGCACCCTCCCACACATTCAGGTCCTCCTGACGAAGCGATTCGCGCTAATCTTGGGCTGAAGAGGATGGGTTGAGGAGCCTGTCCGGGGTGGAAGATGCTGTTGTGTGCGGCGCAAGTCGCCGTCGAATCTTGGGGTCTTAGCTCGTCTACCGTGGTAGTAGCTCTCAGCAGGTCTCTAATAGAACTCAGTAGCTTCCAATAGAACACCGGTGGACGGGAACGACTTTTGTACGGCCAGTCTTACGATTGGGGAGATCTTCCCGTACACATTATGTATTTTGTTTCTTTTTGTATTCTCTCCTGAGAGTCGCAGCTGGAAAGTGCTGCGTGTACCGGCTTGAGTCGGGGCGGGCGAAGGGTTTGTCTAGCCTAGCACCTCGCCAATTCACCTGCCTGCCGGTCTGCAGCACCCCCCCAGTTGCCTCGTATGGGTTTTTAGCCGACAGTCGTCGAGCCCAGCTGGTCGAGCCGTGTAAAAATGTTGTCGGCCCTCCGCGGCTACTATCATAGATTTTGGAAACGAATCGTTTCTCCACCCAGCCGTAGCACATGTATGGAGAGATAACTCTATATGCATGTGTGCCGCGTGTTCTAAGGTAGACGCTGGCGGCAGTCAACTCATAATAGCAACTTTCGTTGCGTTGAATGCTGAAAAAAACAGTCATTTTTCCTTCTCTTTAAAAGTCCGCAGTCAGTGAGAACAAGTTTAGCGCCGTTTGCTCTCCGGACCGACCCCCCTCCCCCAGCAGTGACCACTTCTGCTGTGTACGGGTACGTTTTTATTTTGGCGACCTGGTTTGGGACTGTCTCACTGCGCTCTAGTTTACGTAGGTCTGACCCGAGCATTGCAGTTGCTTTCTGCGGTAGTTAGAGGAATAGTTGCGCCACGTTGCTTGGAGCCAAATGAGCACGCACTTATTTATTTATTTATGTTTTTGTTTCATGGCGGAGCGATCGAAAAAAATGTTTCTTCAAGACAAAGGAGTCGAGAGAGCTCTTGTCTTGTGTTCAGGGTGTATGATATAGCAAGTTGGCCATGCTTTTTACGAGTTCCTCTTTCTTTGGTCACTCTCGACGACACCGCGGGCGCCCCCAACGCTGGTGGAGATGGCCGGAAAATGCCGCAAAACATGTCGTGGCCTTTATGGGAATGGATGGGTTCGCCAAATCGCAACGGTGCATGTTTATGTCTACCGTACGAGTGGCAATAGAGAGAAGGGGGGCTTTGTGCTCGCAGTTTTCTGATGAGATACATTTCTGTTAAATTGCGGAGTGGAGTGCGGAGTGGATTGCGGAGTGGTTTCATTTTGCGTTAGAAATAATGGCGGGCAGGTTTTCTTTTGTGTGGCTGGGGTCCCGCCGTCACACAGTGTTGATGAAACGCCGCAGGACCTCCCGCGATTCCGCCTGTTTGGCGGGCGTGACAATGTGCGAGAAGACAGACCTATTAACAGTCTAAAGCCTAAACAATGAATTACTTCCACCTTCCTCTTGTCTGCGATCGGACCGGTCGTTAGCCGTGTGACACGCCGCGGCACTGATGACGACTGAGATGTCGCCGCTTCCTTTCGGAACTTGTGGGTGATCCCACTTGTGCCTTCAAATATGTTCTGTATTTGTATGCCGCACGCTTGTACGGCATGCATTAACCATGGCTTCTGGTCGCGGGTCGGACTTTTTCTTCCCCATCCATTCCCTCAATTTTCAAACACGGTTGTAATACTCGTATGATACACGTTTTAGAGTGAGCTTTTTTTCCACTCTCGACCCTCGTTTTTTTTTGTAGGTTTTTAAAATGGGCATAGTCTTGGTTTTCGCAAAAAAAAAAAGTGTGGCTTTTGTGTGTCTGAAAATAAAAACACACGCGCGTCAACGTGTAACCAGGTTCAGTGCGGAATCTTGTAGTCCTTACGACGTATGTACGGGAGTTTCCCCCCACCTGCTACGAAGTGAACTGCAGGTAGATCTGTGTAGCTCGAGGTCGTTGCTCTTGAAAAAATACGAAAAAGGAGATGATGAGAAACGCTAAACACAAGCAAAAACCTGTTTGAAGACGATCTGTGGTCACGGACGACTTGCCCAAAAGCCGCAACAGCGGGAAAGGACTGCAAAACCGAGTACCGCCCTTTATGTGGCGTGTGAGAGGAATGCTACGTACGCTGAAAATGTCCGTTGCCGGCAGGCAGACATGGTAGAATCGCTGCTTGGGGTGTGTGGTGGTTGGGGTTTTATATTGTCAGAAAGCCGAAATCAGTATGGTCCATGCCGGTCGCCGCGGTGGGCTAGCAGGTAACCACGAAGCCTGTTAGCGTCAAGGTCGTGAGTTCGAGCCCCCCCGAGTGCATGCTCGTAGGGATTTTTTCTCGCAAAAAAAATCTTGACTAGCTGAAAGCGCGAGAGCGTGACTTAGCAAAATTCGATGAAGATCGACGAGCGTTGGGACGGCTGAGACCTCTGCGCGATAAAAATCAAGGCAAGAACCGCAGTGGGGGAGGAGGGAGAGGATCCTACTTTGTGACCCCGGATCTGAGTTACGACTACGATATATAGGGAGGGAGAAAGACAGAAGTGCGAAGATAATAAATGGGATGGAAAAAAAAAATGAAGTACAATTTAGCCTATAGCGTTCCGGGTCATAGCGTTCGAAAAACGACGAATTGGGCGATACTGCTACTATAGTCGTGGTCCGCAGGGCGGAGCGAACAACTACGGTTTTGGCATTTTTTTTTTGTTCGCCCACATTTAAATCAAGTAAGCTACAGCTTGCCAAGGGCCAAGATCAGCTACTTTTTAGAAAACCATGAATATCTCATCGGACTTGCGTCTTATATAAAAACGAAATCAGGTTCCGTCCGTAGAATGACTAGAGGAATCGTTTTCCGCCCTTTTTTTAGGGCACTAGCCAAAAATAGGTATACCTACGCACTTTGAGCCATTTGTAAGTACACTGCGTAATGTACACCGGAAACGGCTTCCTGGCCCGCCTGATATTGGGCCTGCGCTCCATTGTACCTACAAATGGCTCAAAGTGCGTAGGTGCACCTATTATCGGCTACTCATTTTACGTATCACCTAATTTTGGTTTCAACTGTACCTATAAATGGCTCGAACGATCACTTTTTGGCAACTGAAATATAGACAGACGGCCACACCAGATGCCGGGTCTGTCAACCAGCCGACCGTACCTGTCTTCCTCATATATATTCACCCACGTTTTCTATGGAATGTTGTTCCGGACCGCGCCAACGGCTGTGTAACTCAGACCCCCTTAACCGTATGGTATTACTCTGTACACGTATAATATATATATATATATACCAAAGTTGCTCCTACTATATACTGCACTACAGGATGTGTTTTGTGCTTTCAGCATAATGGCATGGAAACACTCGTCATTGTTGTTTCTCCACATCGCGATCACACCATTAAAGGCATGTGGCCCAAACGACTAATATCACATCTGGTTGACAGGTACGGTCGGCTGGTTGACAGCCCCGGCATCTCGTGGGGCCGTCTGTCTATATTTCAGTTGCCAAAAAGTGATCGTTTGGGCCATTTATAGGTACAGTTGAAGCCAAAAATAGGTGATACGTAAAATGAGTAGCCGAGAATAGGTGTACCTACGCACTTTGAGCCATTTGTAGGTATACTAGAGCGCAGGGCCAATATCAGGCGGGCCAGGAAGCCATTTCCGGTGTACATTACGCAGTGTACCTATAAATGGCTCAAAGTGCGTAGGTATACCTATTTTTGGCTAATGCCATTTTTTTAGGTTGGCTGGGTGGCTTTTACGAACGATTGATCTGCGTGTGACGTCCCGGATACGGGTTTTGTCAGTTTTCTTCGTCAAAAGTTATTTTTTTTTCAAACGGGAAAAGTCCCACTTTGCGATTTCAAAAACCCATCGAAATCCACCCTCAGATATAGTTTGTTAAAAGTTAAAAACAGCACACCTAATGGGAATGGAATCCCTGTTTTCAGGTATATTGGTCATAAAGAGTCGAATAACGGGGAAAAAAAAAATGAATCCATCTTCCCCTTCGCGAGGAGATGGTGTTTTTCGGAGTCAAACCTATGCTCTCACCTCTAGAAAATGTGTCCTGTTGACGTCGATTTTTTTTGAATTCTTCAACTGCATGGACTATACGTACGTGGGACTTTAAAGTGATACCCAAGTACCGTTCGAGATACCTGCAGCTCCTAGAGGCAAGTAGACTGAGAGCAGCTTGTCGGCTAGTGCGAGGCTGATGTTTTTTTTTATGATGCAACATAGCAGTGTCACATCCTGGTCACACCTGGAGCATGTACATATAGAGTTTAGTCCGATGCCACGTACCTCGCGTCTGACACGACCTGAACTTGACGCGTGAAAAAATGTGTTTTATCGTTCCACCGCGCGTGCTCGGGACTGTCGCCAGAAGCATATTATATTGGAAACCCTTGACTCAAATATCAACTTAAAATTCAGAAAACGGGGAAGGTAGCGGGCGATACCGCCGTCTTGTTCTCGACGGACCTCGCGAGGAAGTTGACCCCGCGATAAAAGCTGCTCAAGAGCTTCGACAAAGCCAGGCTGTCGCTGAGGGAGAAAAAAAAGGTCCGTTCAAGGGTGCACAAAAAAAAAAGAAAACGACACCACACACCTAGGAAGGTCAGAATGAAAAACAAACCGGATCGCTGTGATCACAGGACGAAATGAGCAAAAAACATTTTTTTTTCGTTTTTTGTTCCCTTTTTTTAACTTGGTTTTAGAGACCCCCTATTTTTTTTTGCTGGTCGGGCGGCGGGGGGGGGGGGGGGAATAAAAAAAAAATTTTTTTTTTTTTTTTTTTTTCTTTTTTTTTTCAACGTCAAAACGCTATGACTGCCCCCCCAGCGCCGGTGGTGGCGGTTGTCGCAAATAATGCCGCAAAATGCGACTTTTTTGTTTTGTTTTTTCATTTCATTTTTTTCGTTTTTAATATATGTGGATTTGCCGAACCGTGCGGCGCATTTTTTTTTTATAATGATTGAGATGTTGCCGCTTCTTTTCGGAACTTGCGCGTGATCCCCCTAGCACCCCATTTTTTTCTTGTACTATGCACGCGTGTGCAGCATGCACTAACCATGGCTCAAGGCCACAGGTCGCAGACCGCATTTGTTTTCATCTCTTTTTTATTTGTTTTTCGAAACATATAGGGTTTAGAGAGGGTTTATTTTCCCCCGATCCCCGCTATTTTTTTGTGGGTTCTAGAATGGGGTTGTTGTTGGTTTTGGCAAGAAAACCATTGTTTAAGAGAGTCCGAAAAAGTAAAAAACAAAAAAAGCGCGCCCAGGTGTATAACCAGGTTCGGTGTGGAATCTTGTAGCCCACGTGACATACGGGAGCTTCCCCCCAGCTGCTACGTACTCGTAATGAACTACCGGTAGTAGAGCTGTGTGGCTGGAGTTCGGTGCAATTGACTAAACGAAAAAGAAGGTCTCGAGACACACAGAACACAAGCACAAGCCTGTTTGAAAACGACCTGAGGTCGGGGACGACTTGCCTCCAAAGCCACAACCGCAACCAAAAAGTCGTTAAACCGAGCACCGCCCTTCATGTATGTGGTGTGCGAGAGAAGTGCTACAGTATTACGGGTGGGCTAATGTAGTAAATAGGACCTACGGTACACACTAAAACCTATATGTTTACCTATTTTTACTAACAATATTTGGTCCTATTTACTATGCCCCCCCCGTAATATCGTACGCTGAAAACGCCCGTCGTTGGCAGGCTGCATTGGTCGAATCGCTGTTTGTTTGAGTGTGTGGTGGTCGGGACATTGGGATATTATCTTGTCAGAAAGCCGAAATCAGTGCGCATTCCTAGAGCATTTTTTTTTGGTGATACCCACACGTACCGTTCGAGAGACCTGCAGCTCCTAGAGGCAAGCAAGCAAGCAAGCAAGCAAGCAGAGGAGTTTGTCGGCTGGTGCAAGGCTGATGTGATGATGCGACACAGCAATGTCACATCCTGGTCCCACCTGGAACATGTACACTACAGTTTATTTGGATGCCACCTGACCTCGCTTCTGACACGACCTGAGTTTACCCTGTTGCCCCGCGCGTGCTCAGGACTGTCACCAAAAGCATGACATTTTGAGTGGAAACCCGTGACTCGGATATCAAATATTATTTTAAGAACACGGGGAAGGTAGCGGGCGATAATGCCGTCTTGCTGTTCTCGACGGACCTCGTGAAGAAGTTGACTCCGCGATACAAGCTGCTCAAGAGCTTTGACAAACACAGGTTGTCGCTGAGGGAGAAAAAAGGTCCGTTTTCATATATTTTTGTGTACCGGTATACTTTGTTTATCAATATATAAAACACGCCTCCGCACTTAAAAATTCCCCTGCTCCGATCCCCGGCCTTAAGATGAGGCCGAGAAAGCTCAAGCACGATACACGCTTCGGAAGAAACAAGACTTCTCTGCTTCGACCCGCGCCCTTAACATGAGGCCGAGGGAACTCAAGCACGATACACGCCTCGGCAAAAATAAGACTCCTCTGCTCCGACACGCGGCCTTAACATGAGACCGAGGAAACTCAAGCACGATACACGCCTCGGCTCTGCAACACGTCCTTGCTCCGATCCCCAGCCTTAACATGAGGCCGAGGAAATTCAAGCACGGTACACGCCTCGGTTCTACAACACGTCCCTGCTCCGATCCCCGGCCTTAACATGAGGCCGAGGAAACTCAAGCACGATACACGCCTCGGCAAAAACAAAAAGTTTTTCTGCTCCGACCCTCGGCCTTAACATGAGGCCGAGATAACCCAAGCATGGTACACGCCTCCTAGGCACTAAAACCCCCCCTGCTCTGTCCCGCGGCCTTAACATGAGGCCGAGGAAACTCAAGCACGATATATACATGCCTCGGCACTACACCAATTCCCTGCTGCGACCCTCGGCCTTAACATGAGGCCCAGGAAACTCAAGCACGATACACGCCACCTAGACGCTACACAAACTCCCTGCTGTGACTCGCGGCCTTAACATGAGGCCCAGGAAGCTCAAGCACGATGTGTACACGCCTCAGCACTACAAAAATCCCCTGCTCCGACCCTCGGCCTTAACATGAGGCCGAGGAATCTCAAGAACAATACACGCCTCCTAGGCACTAAACCCCCCCTGCTATGTCCCGCGGCCTTAACATGAGGTCGAGGAAACTCAAGCACGATATGTACACGCCCCGGGACTACAAACAATCACTGCTCCGACCCTCGGCCTTAACATGAGGCCGAGGAATCTCAAGAACAATACACGCCTCCTAGGCACTAAACCCCCCCTGCTATGTCCCGCGACCTTAACATGAGGTCGAGGAAACTCAAGTACGACACACGCCACCTAGGCACTACACAAACTCCCTGATGTGACTCGCGGCCTTAACATGAGGCCCAGGAAGCTCAAGCACGATAAGTACACGCCTCAGCACTACAAAAACCTCCTGCTCCGACCCTCGGCCTTAAACATGAGGCCAAGGGAACTCAATAACAATACACGCCTCCTAGGCACTAAACCCCCCCTGCTATGTCCCGCGGCCTTAACATGAGGTCGAGGAAATTCAAGCACGATGCGTACACGCCCCGGGACTACAAACAATCACTGCTCCGACCCTTAACAGGCCTTAACACGAGGCCGAGGAGACTCAAGCACGATATGTACTACCTACTACCCACACCCCACCTACCCTCCACTCCACTCCTCACTCCACCCACCCACACCACCACTCCACACAGCATGCGTCTCTTTTAACTCAGTTTTCCACGTTGAAAACATATGCTGCGATTTCCGATGCACCCGGCAAAAATTATCGACTTGCGAGTTTTTTTTTTTTTCACTACCTTACCCGATGCACGCTGTCATTCACTTGTCGCTTAGCAACGGAAACACTAATAACAGGCCTTCACGAGACACCTTTGCCCAAGGCTGCTGAAATAAAACTGAAAGCGAAACGATGGGGAAAATATATCGGCCATTCTGTAAAAAACTGCCCTATATACTATGTGGCCCCCCGTCCAGCATGCTCCCATCACTCTCACTCTGCCGGCACACCGCGAGCCGTCTTGTGCAGCCACCAAGACCCCAAAACGTGGACTATGCGTACAGCAGTGCTGACGCCTTCACAAGGTCCGCTATACCCTTCTCGAAAAAAAAACTATTTTTGCTGATTTCCCGGCTGTTTGGTGCTGCCACTCTACGAACTAGAGAAAAACAGTCCTAATGCAACGCGATACGTAAGGCATGGCCAGGGTGAACACCGATGGGTTGGATCGTTCAATCAAAATCCCCGACGAGTTCCGTCCGACCGCCTCGAACCGCATGGCGCTGGCTGCAAATGCTCCACCGTTCGTGTGGGGGGGTGGCGGGGGGCGTGCAAGCGGGCTGCATATGCTCTATGAGTTTGGGGGGGGGGGGGGGGGGGGGGGGGGGGGGGGGCCCAGGGGGGGGGGGGGGGGGGGGGGGGAGGGGGTGAGACCGGGTGGTACCGCGACGAAGCGTGCGTGTAATACGGTGTGAATACGACATCGGTTATGCAAGGTTTCCAATGCGCCGGTGCGTCAACCTATCAGCAGTACCGCTAACACCACTATGTCTGCCAGCACTCGCTGTCTGCGCCGCCACCCCCCATTTCCTTCACTCTACCGCCGCCCCATACGCCGCTACCTCCACACCAAAATCACCGTTCGCCGTCTACTGTACACCAAGCCCAAAACGTATGTGCGCTTCACCCCCCCCCCCCCCCCCCCCCCCCCCCCCCCCCCCACCAATCAACAAATACCTAGGTAGGATTTAGTTCACCCTTCATGCTCCTCGCTGAAGACTTCACCATGCTTCGCGCTTGGTGCGAGCAACGTCTGCTTGGTCGGTGAAAACCCGACGTGCTCCGTTCCGGGATTGTAGGGGTACGAGCGTCTATGGTCATACGATCACGGCCATGAATGACATGAGTACACCGCCCCCGCCCCCCACCCGCTCTACGAGGTTCTTAACCTTTTTTGTGATACACCCGCGTTTACAGGGACAAATTATCTGTAGTTAGACTACAGTTTGTTTTGTTGTCAGCGGCAAAAGGTTTCACACGGAAAAACAACGCGTCAAGTATCAAACATGTTTGCGTGCGTTAGAGGTGTGTACTCCTTCTACCAAAAACGACCCGGTACTCTCGAGTAGAGCCCGCCCGGCCAATATTCTTCACGGGGGTACGAGTAGCATTCAAAACTCGTTGAGTATTTGGGTCCCGTGTACTAGCGAGTACCTGGGTACCAAGTGCCCGGATACCCGCTAATTATCTCTGGAAACCCCGGGGATGGAAACACATTTCCCGCATATCGCACCCCCTGGGCACTATTCCGTACCAGGTACGCAATTCTCCAGGAAACTCATATGAAAAGCTCTGTCGGGAGATTCTACTAATGTTACACAAGAGGTGTACCTTTTATGCCAAAACACGGGTACCCGCGAGTACCCGAAGGTACCCGGATACCTGGGTAACACCCTGGAAACTCCGGGGATGGAACCTTTTAATCTGTAATCCCACGCTCCCTGGGCAGTATTTTCGTATACAATATCTATGGAAAACAATTCAAAACTATTGTCTCTTATCTCACATACCTCGCACCTCCTGGGTACATGACTACCTGGCTGTTAGACGGGTACCCGAGTACCCGCCCAAAAGAGCCGAAACCACCCGCGAGTACCCAGGGTTTCTCACCAAAACATTGGCGAGTACTCGTTCGCCACGACTACTCGGCGGGGTACTCATCTAGCCTACCTCAATACCCCACCCTCCGTCTCTCTGAGGTTCCCAACACGGGGAAGAAAAGCGAGAAACGTAAAAACAAATGTCTCTGCTGCACCTCAAACCACCTCCCACCCCTTCCGAGGTCGTCAGCACGGGAAAAAAAGACGCGGTAAAAACTGCACCCATCCATCCAGCACCGCATCTTCAGACCCACGTTGCGACGGCGAAACCCGAAGTGCTGTCCATGCCGCGTCCGGTCCAGCGTTGGATGCGGCGTGGGGCAGCAGTCCACAGTGCTGGAGAGGCAGGACACAGGGCACACAAGCGTTGGTAAGTCCCGATGCTGGAATTAATAGCTAGCACTCTACGCGTTCGTTCGCATGGTATGCCATATAGGTCGGGCTCGCAAGTTTGCTTCGCTTCCGGCTCTGGGACGCTTCTCAGGGAGACGCCCCCCTCCCCCGTCTCGTTTCGCGGGCCGTGGGGTTTAGAAAATTAAGAAGAAGCGTACGGAGTATTTTATTATTTGGGGTTTGTTGTTATTTTGTTGGGAAGTCACGCGTCTCGAAAACGACATTCCCGCGTACTTCGAGCGACAACGAAGGACAAGGACGGGATGTTACAATAAGTCTACGTATGGAATGGCGGTTCAGGCGCTTGCGCAGCTGTGCAAGAGGTCCCGTGTGGGAATCATTGACCACCCCTTCAACCTTCAAAAACGCCTGCTAGGTTTGTTTGCTACGGCATCAGTTATTGATCGGCGACAGGAGGAATGCATACATATGACGGTGTGTACAACCGACCAAGAAAGCGGCATCTATAGTACCTGATGGTAGTCGGCATCCTAGGCTAATAGTCCGAGCCATCACAAGAAAGTACTTCAAGTGGCATATTGACGAAGAATACGTACGTATCATGGTAATGCATAACGCGAAGTGCTGTGTCATAATTTCGCCGGAACAGTCGTCTACTTTATTTTTGGTATGACAAAACGCCGAGATGTGTACATGCCCTCACGTACAAGACCAACCACATCCGACCGAACTACTACGTAAAACAAAAAATAAATGTCCAACCACATGTTATGCGTATATGCGCAGTCGTACCCACCATACAGCAGAATCATGCCAGAGGAGTGTGCAAAATAATCTCACATGCTTCACAAAAACGACATCACTTTCCGGAAGAGCCCGTCCTCCCTCATGTTTACCACGGTCGCCACAAGATCAGGCGTGCTCGCGCGCTCCGCGACTCCCCGGTGAGCGTTTCCCGCATCGCCCCCCCCGCTCTCCACCCCCGCCAGCCTCGCCCTCTTGTGGGTCGTCGTTCCGTCAGCCCGGCGAGACGCTTCGTCGGCGCGCTCCGGAGGCATTGGCGGCGCCCTGTTGGGGCGTGACCGGCACATCACCAGGAAGCTCCGGCGGCGCCACCTCCTCTCGATCCTCTCGGCGGGGGCGTTGGCCAGCAGATCCAGCACGGCTGGGTTGCCGGGTAGCCCGCCCCCGGGTCCCCCGTGTAGTGCGTCTAGTCCTACGACGTCCGCCGCGGTGCGGCCGGCGTGGTCTATCATCCTCTCGTCGGCCTCGTACCGCAGCAAACGCTCGACGGTCTGGGCGGAGCTGTCTCCCCGGGACGCGCGCGTTGCCAGATGGAGCGGCACCTGCTCAAGTTTGTCGAGCGCGTTGACGGTTGTAGCGCCGTGGTGCAGGAGAACGTTCACAGCTCGGAACGCCTGCCGCTTGGAAGCGTAGTGGAGGGGCGTTTGCTTCTCCGAGTCCTGGGCGTTCGCATTCGCCCCGGCCTGCACGAGCACGTGAATCGCGGCGGTCTGGTTCCGAAAGGCGGCGTGGTGCAGCGCTGTTATTCCCTTCGGATCGGCGGCGTTGACTTTCGCTCCGTGCCGGATGAGCCTCCGTAGCATGCTCACATGCCCGCCCATGGCGGCCAGGTCCAGCGCCGAAAATTTGTCCTTGTCGAGTTGGCGAAGGTGGACATTCGCGCCAGCCTCTACTAGCGCAACCGCCACGCGGGGTTTCCAGGGTGCTGTGAGCGCGTGGTGGAGCGGCGTGTCGCCTTTCGCGTTGCGCTTGTTCTTGCTCGCGCGGTGTTTGCACAGAGCTTTGACGGATCTTGGACTATCCGCGTCCACGGCATAGTGCAGAGGCGTATACTGACGATATCCTGTCGCGTTGACGTCCGCTCCTGCCTTTACGAGAACGCTGATCGCGCCGTCGTGCTTGCACCGGACTGCGGTGTGCAAGGCAGTGTCTCCCCCAACAAGAGTGGTGTCCTTAACGTCCGCCCCCTACCTTACCAGGGCCATGATGACGCCCATGCATTTGTACTCGAGCGCGAGCTCCAGGGGCGTCCGGCCGTGCGGCCCCCTAGAGCGAGACTTGGCGTTTGCTCCGGCCGCCAAGAGGGCGGTGGCAGCACCAACGCAGTCCTTTGGATTGTTTGCGACGGCATGCAGCGCAGTTATGCCGTACTTGTCTGGCTCATTCACCAACGCACCATGACAGAGGAGGGCCTGTACGGCCTTCTCGTTGCCGCCGGCAGCTGCCTCGTGCAGCACAGGCTTAGCCCCGCCCGAGACGAGGGTGTTGGCGGATGCACCAATCTCAAGTGCCGTCTTGAGCAGGTCTGCATTGCCGACATTCGCAGCGCGCTCGAGCGCAGGGGCCAGAAAACCCGCTCGGTTTCTTCGAGCACAGTTTCTGTAAAGCGCGTCGAACAATTGAACTTTGTCGCGCACCGCTACGGCATTCAAAATCTCCTCGGGACTTTTGTACACGAGCGCCATGACGCTTGGAGATCGAAGAGCGGGATTAAAATGCAAGAAGATTGGCTGGGGTTCCACTGCCAGCGATGTTCCAACCTCTGCCCGATGCTCCCCGAGCCCCGATGTTGCCCGAGCGACTGGTAATGCGTCGAAGCTGTTGATTCAATTGATTCAAGATATACTGAACTTAAAACCGGATTTTTGTGAAACCGTTTGGATCAATATTAACCAATCAGCGGTCTAGTGTTTATCATTTGGCCAATGAAGAGCATTCAGACCTTTTGTACGAGCTCGGAGTTGTCCTGGTCCCCGTTCCTGTGTGCCCGCGAAAAGGGTTTCCACAAAGCTGACCAATCATGGCAAAACGCGGTGCGATAAGTTGCCTGTGGGCTGTGGGCTCGAAAAATGCGGTACGATAATTGAGTTGGCTGTGGGCTCTGTCCTCTGTGCTCGGTCCTCTGTCTTCTGTTATACGAGTGCGTAGAGCTGGCGACGGTACACTGATGGCGAGCCTGGCAGCGCAGCAGGCGGGACAATTTGCTGCTGTTGGCAGCGTTGCCACGACGGTGAGTGCTTTGTTTGTACATGCAGTAAATTAACCTCTTGGGGACTCCGAGAAAAATGTCAACTTTGGTGTTGTTATCAATAGTCTACGATGCACGAGCCCAGCAGTACATATCGGACATAGAGCAGTATGTTTGTGTAGCATCATGTTGCGCCCGCGCCGTGCATACGACTCCTTGCATTGTACCCCGAAAACCAATTCACACCACCCCTCGATCACGCAGTGGCCGTCGCTGTAGTACGTCGTAGTCAGACAATTTTCCCCTCTGAAGTCCCGTTTTATGCCTATATATAGATAGCTAGCCGTAAGGCTGTGCACACATATATTAAAAAATGTAATTAGCCAAAAATAGATATACGTACGCACTTTGAGCCATTTATAGGTACACTGCGTAATGTACACTGGAAACGGCTTCCGGGCCCGCCTGATAATGGGCCTGCGCTCCATTGTACCTACAAATGGCTCAAAGTGTCTAGGTACACCTATTATTGACTACTCAATGTGCGTATCACCTATTTTTGGCTTCAACTGTACCTATAAATGGCTCAAACGACCACTTTTTGGCAACTGAAATATAGACAGACGGCCACACATTCACCAACGTTTTGAACGTATGGAATGTTGTTCCGGACCGCGCCAACGGCTGTGTAACTTAGCCCCCCTCGTAACCGTATGATATAACTCTGTACACGTATGTAATATAACAAAGTTTCTCCTACTATATACTGCACTACAGTATGTATATTGTACTTTCAGCATAACGGCATGGAAACACTCGTCATTGTTGTTTCTCCGCATCGTATATATGTGTGTTAGGAGGGGTGTCGTACTGAATACGTATGCATTAATCGCGATACGATTTCTCGCGTGTAGGTAATGCGTGATTACTCCGCAGTGTCAGTGGTTGTACTGGTACGGTCGGCTGGTTGACAGTCCCGGCATATGTTGTGGCTGTCTGTCTATATTTCAGTTGCCAAAAAGTGGTCGTTTGAGCCATTTATAGGTACAGTTGAAGACAAAAGTAGGTGATATGCACATTGAGTAGTCAATAATAGGTGTACCTAGACACTTTGAGCCATTTGTAGGTACAATGGAGCGCAGGCCCAATATCAGGCGGGCCCCGGAAGCCATTTCCGGTGTACATTATGCAGTGTACCTATAAATGGATTTAAGTGCGTAGATATACCTACTTTTGGCTAATGCCCTTAAAAAAATAAATATGGTGTACGTACGTACCAGGTACGAGTACGTACGAATACGAGAAGAATTCGCAGAGCCTCTGTTGGTTCTCCCTTCGACTATCCGAGTCCACGGCTCCGCCCGTGCCGCTATCATGCTACCTGGTATCATACCATGGCATCATATATACGTAGCCTCGCATTGTCAGTTGCCATTGTAGTGCGGCCCGTACGTATGTGGTGTATATGTACGTACATCAGGTGGTACTGCTCTGCTGCTGTGCCAACTGCTGAACGTATACGAATACGTACCTATTAATAGACTATACAAGAGCTCCGCTGCGCGGGCGGCTAACGCCGCCCGCTACGCTCGCGGAAGGAAGAATAGAACCAAATGTGAAAAGCGTAAAAGAGGAACATGTAATGTTTTTGCAACTGGCGACTTGATAATGCCAAGAGCTCCACATGTATGACGGCAAATACAGGACAGAAACAATACTGGTGATTTTTTTTATCTTCCAACACGAAAAAACATCGCGAAGAAAGCAAAGCTTCGCTCCGAGGGACAGCCGCCCGCTACGCTCGCGCAACTTAAGAAAAGGGGCAGAAGAGGTCCACGATGTGTAAAGACCAACTTGAAAAGGCCAAAGAGATTCATGGTGCGATGCAGCGAAATACTTACTGCTGTACGCAACTGAACGTACAGCAGTACCCGTCTACCGCTGTATTGTGATGCAGGAGTACTGGTATGTGGCATATATTCTGTGGCAAATCAAGTATCATACCTGTGTACGGCGACAGCAGTACGACACAAAAAAAACACACACACACAAAGAACCAACAAACGTATAGGCGACTTGCAAATGCATACAGCAGTACTCGTAGTAGATCAAGAGTAGATAGATAATAAATAGTTTTTCGACAAATAACGCACCGCTTGAACTTGGCTTGAATGTTTTTTTATTACAGACTAAAAAATCCTTATAATTTCGGACATACATACTGGATTCATTGCAGCAGCAGCAACAGTGAGGACCTTCATGTTCCCCTCGTGTCTCGGTGGACACGCCACGCCTAGCCACGAAAAAAACGACCGCGCTCCTTCTGACCCCCCCCTCTACTGGCCAGCGCCCTCCCATATACCCGCGGTGGTGCCGGGCTCGCACGCGCTGTCGTGCTCACTGGGTACACGCACGAACCCAAAACCGGAAATGTTTAAAAAAAATCAAGTACGTCGTATCAAAAAATGTTTTGTAAAAGGTTGAAATTACAATTTTAGAAATAAAAACACAGAACTCTCGGAACGACGGAAAGCAAATAACTTTTGCTTCGGCAATTAGAGGCTGAGAGTGGCTGTGAGGTGCCAAGATATGCCGAGGAAAGCTTCCGAACCAAAGAAGATAAAGCTATGTATTGATATATGTACCATACGCCATACGTACGTACGTAGCTAAGGTGCGTCGTTCGCCAGGGAAAGGTGTACGAGTACGGCTGTACAGCTGTACAGCACGTAACTACAACAACATAGTCGTTACGACAGTTGTATATCCAGGGATGCGTATTTCCTACCCGGAACCCCACAATTTCGGGACAACCTTTTCACGCCTTTCCAAAAATAATCCCCATTACTCTCTCTATTCAAAGGAAAAAAGGCTGATTTTGGGGGGGGGGGGACAAAATTATCATCCCCGGGTGGCCATGCACTACATGAAGCACAAGTATAAGATCGTTCAGGCCTTCGGACAGTCAGTTTTCGAGAATTTTCCTCTACACTCTACCTGCACCAGGTACACAGTAGTATATACAGTAGTAGCAGTTGCGCACAATGCAAGTACTTGAATAAATGTTCATCGGTTTCAGTTGATTTTTTTTTTTCACTTGTTCATGTCCTCTTTGATTTCGTCCTGCAGCCGCAGCCATTTGATACTGGAATAATAGGACTACTCAGCCGTAGTGCTGATAGCGATCTCTCATGTACGAATATACGTATTACAAGGTTCCCCTCCGGGACGTGCCTAGGGGAGTGGCGCAAGGACAATCGAGAACTACTTACAACAACATGCGATATTGTATCATACGCATATCATATTGTATACGTACGTATACATAAATACGACGTTGTGAAATATCTGCTTGTATTGTTGTTTCTTCACATTAAACTCGTTTCAGTTGCTAATCCCTATAGTCTGATCTAGCAAGATCACAGCCCGTGGTCACAAAAGTGCTAGAGCCATCAGAGAATCCTAAGAACACGTACACTTAGCAGGGAAAGGATAACAAGTAGTCCGAAGAGGTACACCTAAAATCCCTACAGCATGTTATGCGTGTCCAAAACTGAACTACACGCCCGCAATCTCCATTCGACTACAGCAGCATCGTCCCCCCCCCCCCCCTCCCACTCTTTACCAATGAATTTGCCGACTACAGCGTAACTCCTGTCTGAAGTGCTGTCTGTACAAAAACATACGGTAGGCGTGGGAACAAGATGGAGCACGCAGCTGCTGTCTGAAGTGCTGCCGGAATGACAGTCCGCGGGCACACAGTGAAAAAGAACAGCCAACCAAAGCCATCACGTCAATTGACAATTGCCCGAATCTATCCTGAACGTCTGTGTTAGGCGCAGCATTTTAAACATCGACACTGATTAGGAATCGTTCCACATTGAAGGGGTCTTCCACGATCAGGCACACAATGAAGGCACCCGGGGTGTCCGCGCCATCTCTGCCGCGTCTCTCTACAAAACCAGTGACGTCATCCACACAGACCCAACAACGAAATTCAGGGGAAAAAACGAAACAAAACAAAAAAATGGCAACAAAAATGATTGTCCGTTCGTCACGGGACTACTGCTGTACAAATATTATTTTAAAAACTGCACCTGCATTTTTGGGGATAAAACATACTCGGAAATATGATGGAACCATTACTACTATTGACTCGATCGTTCTCAGAGATTTTTGTTAATGACCTCGCCAAACATTTTATCATATTTGTCAATAGTTTATTGTTGTGGCGCTCAAGGTATGGAAGGTCTATGACACACAGCACACACCGCACACGCACGCACACGTGACACATGGGACACAGCAGTGCTCGTACAGCAGTAGTAGTGGTGGGATAGTATTTGCAGAAGAAGTAGAAAAGGACGCATCGAAGAAGGGGCTGAAACTCTCGACCACACCTGCCTACTACGTAAGAAATCCACTTGGTTTGTGTTTGCTGTTTGTCTTATATATGTGGGGTCTGGGTTATCGTGTGCCCGAACTCCGAAAATAATTAATTAACTCTATTCTGGTACGAAATAATAAAACTGGAAATGCGATCTACA
Source organism: Saccharina japonica (assembly GCA_008828725.1). Classification (NCBI taxonomy): domain Eukaryota; class Phaeophyceae; order Laminariales; family Laminariaceae; genus Saccharina; species Saccharina japonica. Next base: position 309,669 of record MEHQ01004211.1, read on the forward strand.
GTAGTAATTATTTTTTGTTTTGCCCAGATTGCACCCCCGCACCTGAAAATAAATAATTGAACATCAAAAAATGATTTGCCCAAATACCGGTACAGTATTATTTGTCGCGGCTTGCGCCAGATGCACGACAGGCCGCACATACACCATGCAAGCACAGGCAGGCAGCAGGCAGCAGCGCAGAAGAGAGAGAGAGGTGTGGTGGCGATTGCTGATGACGGATGCAAGCCTCCGATGAAGCAACCACTTATAGCCACAGCAGTAAACGGCGGACCCGCCACAGTAATGTCTGCTGCTTGTGCTTCTAGGCGGGGCTGTGACCTCGTTTGTGTTTGCTGCATATTGTCTGATGTCTTGTAGATTTCTGAAGTGAGCTTCAGGAAAGAAACACAAGAAATATATGTACGTATGAACAGTTGAGGTACGTACTCCTATTTGATCAAAGCGACCATTACATTTCAGGCCAAAGTGAGAGTGGGTCAGTCACATATATCAGCACAACAGAAAGGTAGATGGTGGATTACGGACCGCTTGCTCCGATAAACACAGCTAGCCACAGCAGTACAGCGCAGATGGGTGTATCACCCAGGCACGGTGTTACCTGCTGCTGGTGCTTATGCAGAGTAGTAACGTTGTGCTCTCTGCATGTTCTGTTTCTACCTGTCTGTGGTATACCGATATGTCTGCGCTCTCCTGTGTGTGCGCATGACCAGCTCGTGAAACCAGGGCAAACAACAGGACATCACGTATTATTTACTGGCAACTACGTACAAAAAAAAGCCTCACGCAGAGAAACCAGGGAAATCGGCTTATCCACTCCCGCGGAAAAAAAACTTTGAGCGCCCGCCACGCGAGCTACAGTGCTCGGATCGAGCTCAAACCTCGACCAATGTGTCCGGCCGGGCCTCCCGTGTCGGGGTACTCAGCGTTTTGCCGAAAAGTGCTCGTGCGAAGAGAAAAGTTGCGAAAAGTGCGAAAGTTTCACAAACATAACTATACATACATATGTCGCGAGGTAAATCAGCAACACACAACGCGCAAAGCAGGAAGTGGGAAGTTACAGCAGTGCGCTGCTTCGTACGCTTGTAGCGATCGGGACCTTATCCGCGACTAGAAACTGTAAACATGGACGCTGGACGCCTCAACGAAATGCCAGCGTCCCAGCTGCATCTGCGCCGAGTTCACCATTTCCATTCGAATATGTTAGCTCATATACATGATTACATTTTAAGTTCGTACATTCCTTCAATGATTCCGCTCGCCATAGCATACAACTCCTCTGTATGCTATCTTTGTGGTATACTCGTAGCAGGGGCCTGTGGGTGCCTACGTAGCGCTCTGCTCTGCTGCACAGCTTGGCAGCGTTAGAAAAAAAACAAAAAAAAAAACGGGGGTTTCCATTCTATATGGAGGCGTTATTTACCGGGGGATGGAGAAATACAAATAATTTCCTCTGAAAAAAATATTACCTCGAGCAAGGGCACGCGCCAAAAAGAGAAAACAACACCACACTCCTAGGAAGGTCGGAATGAAAAACAAACCGGATCGCTGTGATCACAGCACGAAATGAGCGATTTTTTTTTTTTTTGTTCCTTTTTTTTCACTTGGTTTTAGAGACCCCCCCTATATTTTGTTTTCGCTCATTTCGTGCTGTGATCACAGCGATCCGGTTTGTTTTTCATTCCGACCTTCCTAGCATGGTGGTGTCGTTTTCTCTTTTTGGCGCGTACCCCCTGCCTCGAGCCCTATAATTTTCGGGTAATTACCGCTACCGGGAAATACGAGTATTAATCTGCTGTACGTACCGACCACTGCTGCTGCTGTGGTACCTACTGCACGTGATATAAATACATGTACGATATTGTCGGTGGTCTCGTGTGAGAGCTCCTCGACTTTTCTTAGACGTAGATTTGAGCCTTTTTCGCGATATCTCGCGATGAGGTCCATCCGGCGGCACGCAACTCGCTCATCGTGCTCGACGATCCCTGCTCTGCTTACTCTGCAAAGGGTGGCCTCGGCCTTGAGCTACACGAGGCCCACGGGGGTACGTTTGGTTGAGGATTTATTGCCTATTTGTCACAGGCTCGCCATACGAACGCACGTCGTTTTTTTTTATGACAGTCCCGTGCGGGATGATCATCTGTTTTGGACCTTACGAGACCCCCAAAATATCTACCGCATGCGCTCCTCAGGAGCGTGTTGGGAGAATTTATCGGTTTACGTGCCCGTCGGCCTGGATATAGTACCGGGCAGGGCCTCACGTGCGCTCGCGGGCGTGAACATGCGGGCGGTGGGCGCTGCAGCAACGTTTACCAAGAATATGTTGATGGAGAGCGCACATACCAAACACACACGCTCTTTTTTTTTTAAACGCAGCTACATGCATAATCAAAGATTCCGTTTTTTTGTGTCGACGACGAACCCGGATTTTTATAAGACCATGTACTACTACTGTACTGCTGATATACACGTACGTACGTACGCACGTATGATACAGTAGTACCAGTACCACAGCAGAAACAGACCTGTGCACCATGGGTTCATACGTGCGTGGTGTAATGGTATGGGCTGTGATACTATGATACTATTAGTACTGGTGTTTGTTGTTTCTGTTCGTATGCGAGCGATGGACACTCCAACTTTCCCAATAAAATAACGGTGATGGTGGAGAACTTGCTTTTTCGAAAAAAGTGGTTCCGAATTCATTACCGGTATACGTATACTGGTACTCGTATTGCATTTATAGTTGTCCCGTGGGCTACATGCAAGATCCAAGATTGATTGTGTTTTTATGCTCGATGCTGGATTTTACGAACTACTTACCGCTGATACACGTACGGATTTTTATAGCTTACTGCCACAGGGTGATACTTACAAGGAATAAGAAAATCGGGAGCCGTTATATTGAAGTTAGTATAAAACGTATCCTCTCCTATCATGTAAATAAGAAACCTAGCCTCCGTTTGTGAGTGTTTCTCATTAGGTGTCCTGTACTACTACTGTACACCCCTTGGCAGTACGGAGTCGCTTCGTTCACCCTAAGCTTGGCTATTAATCTACCTCGGTAGACTACTCCTCGCCGTTACGGGCATTGCGCGTAGCCGCAGGTGGGCGTCAGCCCGCCGCGGCGAAGCCCCCCTTGTACATTCTGTATGATAGTTAGGCTGCACCAAGCGAAGGCCGTAGATGGTTGATCCATTGTCTCGTACTGACTCTACAACTATAATATAACATTCCACACGTCGGACAGATCATCTACAGATAGATCATGCGAGTACAGATCATACAGATAGTCTACTACAGTGTAGATCATAACCTGCCGTTATGGTATGTTGTGCAGGATCTGTATTATAGTGCCAGCCCGACCCAGGAAACGTGTTCTAAATCATGCAGGTTATACGCCCCCCACCCGGCAACATGAGCTAGATCATACAGATTAGGGATATATCTGCCCTGAAAGGCCTATTGCTTATAGATCATGAGGCGGGAACGGATGATCTGTCCGAGATGTGAATTACTTCACAATTGATAATGCTGAAGGTCTGTTCAGGGCGCACGACAACAGGACGAAACACCACCACACTCCTCGTATAGGCGATACGTACTGCTGTACAGTACTATGACGTGTACTGCCGTTGTACACGTACGTAATGAAAAGCAAAGCCAGTGCGGTACGTATGTACGAGCACGAGTACTCGTAGTGGGGTGGGATTTCTGGACGAATTCACGAAAATAAAAAAATCGTTTTCTTCAAAGTTTATTTTTTACTTGGTTTTAGTATATAACCCCCTGTCTGAGTCTCGAAAATAGATACTTTAAGTGTGGGTTCATACATACAGCCCTCCAGTAGCGGGTGGCGGCATGGACGGGTCTGACCTTATTTTGACCCCCCTTTCTTGCCGCTCGTCTCTCTGCTATATATACGGTATACCTACCGCGTTTTCTTGGCGCTCTCTTGTTGTTGCTTGCTTGCTGAACGCCAGGAAGCAGGTGGCTTGGTGACGCGACAGGAAATGCTTATGCACGAGTGCGAGTACTTGTACGTACGTACACACAGCACACGGTTACGAGATCCCAAGCTGCAGAAATGAACGACTTTTGCTGATGGATTAGACTGTGTGTACGGAAGTGCATGTACTGGTATAAGTTTGTTATGGCTATTTCCGAGGGGAGGTTGTGCGTGCACCCTCCCGACCCCACGATGGTGCGTGCGCACAACGCGGGGTGGACGCTGGCGGTCACCACCTCCGTTCTGTGTTTGTCTGGGGGCCTGGGCCAGCTCGCGCTCAAGGCTAACCAGATGGGCGGTCAGCCGCCTCGTCTGCGTTGAAGTAAAACGGCAATGAGCAAGTGGATGTGTGTTGCCAAAGGATGGACGCCGAAGCTCACGCCTACCACAGAGCTGTTGTGTTTGCCAATGGACGAGCACCGACGCTCACGCTGTAGGAGCATTGTGCTACTTCTACATATTAGACGCCGGGAGTTCGACAAGGGCGACAAGGCGAAGCTTATCATGAAGGCGAGCTTTTTCTGCTATATCTTGTGCCACTTTTTTTTGTTTGGCGCCGAAACGCCCTGTTTACCGCTTATCCTACAGCAGTAGTAGTACCGGTAGCATTCGCCGCGCATACATCGCCAATCAAAGTAGTTATTGGTCATATTTACTGCTTGCCGCTGTAAGACACAGACAGCTCCCGAGTTCCCAGGGATGGGATACAGGGTTGCTATATACCCTGGTACCAGGTATGGCACAACGCGGCTTCTTCTTTTGTTTGTTCGTCCCGAACGAGCTGCTGCCCTTTCTTTCTCGCAAGACGGCATACGTATGATTTTTCACCACGACGTGATGGTGTGTTTCAGGCTTGTAATCATTTGGATGACCACTTAACCCATGGCAAGGACGCAACTGCGTAACGCGAAGAAAAGAAAAGTTGGCACAGACGCGCATACAACTATAAAATGTAAATGATTGATGACAAGCTAATATAAAATAACGTTCTGCCGCTTTTTGTGTATTGTGGCTCAGGAGGACAGGGCGGCGCTGGCACCGGCTACGTATGATACACCGGAGAGCGGATTCTGATTTTTAGGGGACGTGGACGGATCCAACAGCATTGCTCTTCAGCACTAACTGCGTGTCTGCTGCCGCTGCTGTGTGATCCGAGTAGGGGCAAAGGACATCCGCGGTGGCACTTACGATGGCAAGAGGAGTGGGAGGTGGGAGGCGTTGCGTAGATAGTAAATGCGTGGGGGTAATGGTGCATACGCGCGTACCACCTGAGAAAGCGAGGGGTTTCCACGGCGGGTGCGCAGGTTCCCGGCACGACTCTCTTGTGACGTTTTAAGAGTAATGTATTTGGATACTCCAATAACTTATTGCTAGTTTTGCGTTGTTGTATTTATAACCAGGTACTTACGGTACCCGTATACTTTTCGTATTTCCAGCCAGATGGGCCGCGGGAACATTACTCTTTCGTTTGAAGGCACCAACAAACAGCTCGTCGACGGTTAATTACTGCTGTATCTATCTATACTCGAGGTTGACATCTCGTACAATTTCGCAAACTGAAAAAACCTGCATGTAGTTCACGTGCGTACGTACTGCTGGCGTTGGTTGTGACACGCGCCTCATGTAACAACTGCAAGGTCACGATAGCCAATCAATTTGAGCAGGGCATGTATGCCAGGAGGTACTGTACTGCTGTTGTACAGATACGAGGAACCCGTCTTGGAGTTTTGGCTCCGTGGCGGTTTTCGTCGTCATACGCCCGCACTACGCTACTTTTTGAACCTGCGTACATGTGGTGCAGTAGGTATTATCCCAGGGATTTGCGGGCTCTACGGGGTGCAGACAAATATGGCTCTATATACGCCGTCATCACGTTGAAGTCCGCCCGTTGCTGGCAGTTCTTATATTCGCATACCATGCGTAGCACAATGTTGAATACTCCTCCTCTCGTTTTGGGTGAGCTGCATGCAGCCTTAGCCCTATGGGTGGACGTTTGTGGCTGTTTTTTCGATGGTGTGGTTCATACGGGATATGTACTCGTGTACTGCTTGTAATTGTTTTTACGTAATTACACGACGGTAATAATTTTACTATTATACTGCAAACAGTATTCAACACTTGATCCAAGTAGTTTGTCCCCAAAAGCGTGGGTGCAAGCAGCAGTTCCAAAGGCGTGTAACTCCCAGTTTCCGGAATACTATTACTGCTGAAGGTATCACTCTGCCCCGAAATATGAGGACTGCTTGGACTACAGTAAATGCTACTGTAAAACCGGTCCATATACGTCTTTCGGCGCATGTTGGTACCAGAGGTATAAAACACTGTAAACGTTACAGCAGCAGGGGGGTTACCAAGCGAGTGCTCTCTCCTCTTCGTGAGCAACGCAGAGTGTAACGATCGAGAAAAAAATGGTGGTCAATCATAATCTATCCCAGATCGTGTACGGTGGTGCCTTTCATATTCACAATAATAACATTTTGTTCGTGATAGGATACGTTGTCGTTGGATACGTTGTCGTTGTCTAGGAGCAAGAAGGGGCACATAGATCTCCCCCTCCCCCCCCCCCCCCCCCCCCCCCCCCCCCCGCTGCGCAAACATTTTTCTATTATTCTGAACCTCTGTCGTTCTGCTTTATGTCTGGATGGACGCCGAAACCGAAAGCAATACTTCCGACGACGAGAGAGAGAGAGGCAGAGAACCTGTGCCGCACCCTCTTGGACGCCGTCAGGTACATTCAGGGACGGGAGACTAGTGCTGGAGCGTAAAACGTCGTGAAAAGTGAACGTTAAAAACGCCTGGTGCCCTTGGATTCGTACAAGGTCAAGGTTTGCCGCTCTGCCCGGAATACAGAGTAGCGTTTGGACAGTTGTCTGAATTTTCGAACGCACTCTATTTTTTCCGACAGCGTGGCACAAGGTTAAGATGCATTGCGCTCGGCGAGCGCCTCGTACGAAACGCCATTCAGGCACAAGGCTGAAACGCTTTTTATCGCGCCGCCCCCCCCCCCTTCCCCGTCTCCCTCCCGCTCCCGCCCCCCCTCCCCTTTCCCCATCTCCCTTTCCCTCTCCCGCTCCCCTCTTTCTTCTCTTTTTTTCGAACGGCCGACGCCAATTACCATTTAATAATACTAACAATAGGGCATAATAGGAGGGTGCACAAGCCAGAGGGGCGAATTATGACGACTGGAGCGCTTGAACACCCCTGCAGGCTGGCTCTCCACGGAGGGACCGAGCATGGTTGACCACGGCCTCGGGTTGGGGCCCTTCGAGAAGATGACAGTCTTCAACGCCAGGCAATAGCTGCGAGCTGCGATCCAGTCGGTGAGAAGCAAAGTCCTCGGAGCGCGCACGCAGGGGAGGCGAGGGGGGGGGGGGTGTACTCATGTCGCGCACGGCCGTAGTCGTATGACCATAGACCCTCGCATGCCTACAATGCCGGGACGGAGCACGTTGGGTTTGCGCCATCCAGGCATACATTGCTTGCACCAAGCGCGGAGCACCGTGAGGTGTTGGGCGAGTCGCTTGAAGGGTGAGCTGCATCCTACTAAGAACTGCTTGTGAGGCGGACTTGCATGTGGACACCAACTTCTAATGAATTAATATGATTTCTGGTGTGGCCTCTTCCAGAGACCGCGATGGGTATCACTATGTATCTGCCTCGTGGGCGCCTTACCATATGGCGGGGGGGGTGGTATTGAAGCAGGCGGGCCTCCACTGAGATGTGGCCAGTTTTTGGGACTAATAATACAAGTAGAAACAAGTATGCTTTTGCTCGAGGCGGTCGGTCTTTTAGGTACGACTGGATAGCTTTTAGCACCAGAAGAAGCTAACGATTAGCCCAAACTGGGTATCTTTTAGAGACAGATGACAGCAGGCGATGTACGCAACGACGACTAGCCCGAGCAGCTGACAGGGTACGACAGTACGACGGGCATCGTCAGCAATCCGTCACCTGGAAGCTTGGGCACCCCCCACCACGCAACAACACAACATGAACATTATACCCCATCAACCAACAGCATCATCAGCAAATGTACCCACGATGCATCTCGTGCACCGCAACAACACTACAACCAACCTACCCGCCACAACAAAAACTCAGCCCGGGCCAACAGCAGTATCATCCAGGACAACATAGATTTAGCCAGCTGTTAGCAGTGCTGCTGTGCTGCTGTGCTGCTGCTACCGCTGCTGCACGCTGTTGAGTGCTGCCGCTGCTGATTTGTTCGTATGAATCTCTATGAATTGTTTGTGTGTGTGAGCGTACCCCTCTATAGGGCCGCTGTTCTCTTTGTGTTTCCGCCCGCTTTCCGTCCCCACTGATAGCTGCTGCAAACGTAGGTACCAGGTATGGTTTACGTACACAAACTAACATCGTTTCTTTTGAAACTCGAAATCGGGAAAAAGAAAGGCAGCATAATAGACAGGAAGACAACAATACGGGAAAAGGGGAAAGGTCTTGCTCTGCTCTACCCGTTGTCGCTGCCGCTGCTGCTGCTGCACGATAGTCTGTCTGCAACAGTCGTATGCTGCTTTCAACATTTTTGTGTTTCGATTTTTTTGTGTGTTCGGTGTTTTTGCCTGCATCCCGTCACCACAACTACCGGTATGGTAAACGTATATACAAACTCACATCGTCCCTTTCGAAACTCAACATTCATGGGGACAAAGAAAGACAGCAGGAAGGCAACGCTACGTAAGGGCGAAAGGGGAAATGTCCTGCTCTGCTCTGCCTGCTGCTGCTGCTGCTGCTGCTGCTGCTGCTGCTGCTGTGCTGCTGTGCTGCTATAGGTAGTGTCTGTGACTGAGTGCGGTTGTCGTATGTGTGTTTGTCTGTGTTCGGTGTTCATACTCAACTACTGCTGTACGAGAGTCGCTAGAATGGTTTTAGTACGAGAGTCGTCAGAATAAAAATGATCTTTAAATTATTTGTTTTGGCGCTTGTTTCGTTTTTTTTTGTGTGGCTACTACACATAGTGTGACACTCATCACACACTGCTGTTGCTGTTACGTAACTCTCCGCAGTCTGTTTTCTTTTCTGCTACATACAGTAGTAGTAGTAGTAGTAGCTGTATGACAGCTATTCTGACGATATACGAGTACGTTCCTGCCAGGTTGGCGAACGTTTTCAGTGTTGTAGCTTTTTTCTTGTTCGGCACTGCTACTTTGCTGCAGCTACTGCGATGTGACTGTAACAGTAACTATACTGTCCTGTGCTTCTCTCCTGCTATATATTGACGCCGCCAGCTCTTGTGCTCAGTTTTTGTTTTCTGTGTAACCACCAATATCAGATTCCACACACGTCCCCAGCGCCACAATGCAATCGGTTGAACTCACAGCTGACGTATTTATAATAATTTAATTTAATTGATGTAAACCGTGCCTTACGGGATTCGAACCGAAAAAAAAAAAACATAGATGCATGTCAACTATTTAGGTTTGTTTGGGCCTTCTTATTTCTTGCGTCACCCTCGTTACGAGCAAGAAGAGCTGAACGCTATGCAAACTGATTATTACATGCTGTGAAAAAAATGCCGTTGTTTTTTTCGAATGTGGAGGCCGGTCGCCCCGGTAGTCTACCAGTAGTGGTCAGCTTCAAATGCTACTAGCATTGGTACCCGAGTTCAAATCCCACCGTGGTGAGAAAGTTTGACTTTATTTGTAAAAGTAAAAAGGAACCAATTGCTGAGAGCGCCTTCGTACGTAGCATGGGTAGGCGGAATTCGACGCGAGTCGACGAGGGAAGAAAACCCTGAAATATTATCGCGATAAAAATGCAAGGCACGTACCGTAGTGGAGAGGGAGGAGAAGAGCCTACTTAGTGACCCCGGGTCTGAGTTTCGACTAAAGAGGGAGATATAAAAGAAGGGCGAAGATAATAAATGGGATGAAAAAAACAAAAATGTGATAAACTCGACGACTCCGAAGGGAAATCTTGTGTATATATAAGCCTGCGGTGGGTGAAAGGCACCGCGACTTCAACATTCTGCTCGCGGCCAACCACGTGCCTGGCCTACGGGGTATACGTACGAAGTACCCTGGTATGATGTTACCGTGGTGGGAAAGTTTATCCCGGGATGGAATGTTTCTGCCGGTTTCGAGAGCGGGATACTATGTCGGGATTGCTACAAGAAAATTGGCTTTCTTCCGAGGGGGAGGCTGTTTGTTGTGGTCTTCGCCGATTTGTATGGTGTTTTTTTTTTTGTTTGTTTGTGTGAGTCGATGGCGCAGAGGAAATGGGGGGCGCATGGGGTGCTACGAACGAGCCGGTGGCTAGGACCAAGGGCTCGTACTTCGCCCTTTCCCAAGTTTTGGCTGGCGACAAAAATGGAGGAAACGATACGTTTCGTGTGATTCGTTGGGAACTCGCGTTATGCTGTACTTTACTAACGGTGCACAATATCAGTCGCCGCCGACGTCAACCAAGCCTTCTATCATAGCTGAAGGGGTTTTCAGCCCTTGACCCGCAAGGAAAGCAAGTTGTCCTATTGTGCGCTCCGCTACGTCGGTGTTTTTTTTATTTTAGCTCAAGCCCTCTCGGTAATCACAGTAGCTGCTGTAAATGCCGACGGCGTACCGGCAGAATAACCTATGGCTCGCCAGAACAATCAGTACAGCGGCACCCAGAAGCGAAGGGCGAAAGCCATCGATTTCACGTAGAGTAGTACCTGGTAGTACTTATATACGTATGATGCGATTGTATAGATGTTCTTAATTCAATTGTTTTGCCTTGGACGTCCAAGCCGTCTTTGCTGCCGGAGGTGGCGCAAAACGTAAAATGTTCCGGATGGAGCGAAATGTAGGGGGGGGGACGACGCACTGGTACTACTGTAGGTGACGTGTCACCGCAGCTGCGTTGAACACCTGCCACTCGCTTTCTCGCAGTAGAAGCCGTGCCAGTCTGTCGAGACGAAATGACCACCTAGCTGTTCATACGATTCCTTGTAGGGGGCCTGGAACTGCCAGAAAGAAGAAGGAGGTATACCAGTAGCCGGGAGAAGGAAGTAAATGCACAGATGTGTCCTTGTGGCAAAGCAATAGAGAGTAGAACTCACATACTGAGGGAATGTGAAATGTACAAGGAGGAACGGGCTGTGTTAGAGAAGGAGATGAGGAAGATAGACGAATGTCACATGGAGAAATTTGGTACACTCGGTAGTAGCGAGAAGATGATCGCTATCTTAGGAAATAGATGGTGGCCACAGGCGGCGAAACAGGAAGGGGATAGGATTAGCAAAAAGTTTCTATGTAATATATGGAAACAACGTACTGAGCGCCCAACTGTTGGAGGTGTCTGTATTGGCAATATGAACGGTGCTCCGTCTCGAAAGGGATACGTGGTCAATGTTCAAATGACTAAGGCAAGCAACAAATGAGTACGCCCCCTCTCCCCCCCTCTCCTCCCCCCTCCCCCCTTTCCCCCCCCCTCCCTCACACCCTTCGTCCTCCTTAGATATTATCGTCTCTCCCTCCCACGGCATTTGTGGTTGCCTACTCTTCCCCCCCTCCCTCCCCCGCTTGCGATGGCCGCCGCCGTTTGTTTTCGGTGTCGCACCCACCCACGATTCAGATCCTCCTGGTGAACAGAGTCGCGCTTGCTATTGGGCTCCCGATCATGAATTGAGGAGCCGGCCAGGGGTGGAAGATGCTGTTGTGTACGGCGTATCTCGTCGCGGTGTACGGGGGTGGGGTAAATACGTCTACTGTGTGTTGTGGTAGCTCTCAGTACTCGGTAGCTTCCGATAGAATTTACGAGCACGACTTTGTATGGCCAGTCTTATGTACGATTGAGGAAATCTTCCCATTCATGTATTTGGTGTTGTCTCCTGAGAACTGCAGATGGAAAGTGCGGTGATGGCTTTAGTCGGGGCGAGCGAAAAGTTGATTAAACCTAGCACGTCACCACGTCATCTGCTTGCCTGCCTGCTACACTTCGTCTGCTGGCACGGACTGCACCGTACATACGGTAGGTTGGGCGACAAGCGTTGAGCCGTGAAAAAAAGCCCGCGACTACTGTCATAGTTACTCGTATATAGCTCTATGTGCATGTGTGCTGCGTGTTCTACTGCTGTATGTAGACGCTGGCGGCGGTGAAATCGGTTTCTTCTTCCAGCCCTTGGTCGAATGCCTAAAAATATCACTTTTTCTTGTCTGTAAAAGTCCGCAGCCATAGGGGACAAGTCTGCCGCCGTTTGCTCTCCGGAACAACCCCCAGTGCGTACAGTAGTGTGATACCCTTCTGCTGTGTATCGTGTAGTGTTTTCGTTTGGAAGCTGACTTGGAACTGTCCCACCGTACTCGCTCTACTGTAGCCCTGGTCGAGAATTGCAGTTGCTTACTACTGCATTCAGAGAAAGAGCTGCCCCGCGTTGCTCAGAGCTGGTTTAGCGTGCATTTATTTGCCATTTTTTACTTTTAGTTTCATGGGCGGAACACTTAAAACAATGCCTCTAGAAGGAAAAAGAGATGAGAGTTGAGAGCTCTTGTGTTCAGGATGTAGGTCCGCCATGCTTTTTCACGATTTTTTCTTCTTTTGGTAACAGGCAACTGGCCACGACGGGCGCCCCAACGCTGGCGGAGATGGCCATAAAAAAGCCGCAAAATGTTGCGCGGCCTTTTGGGGAATGGTGGATTTGCTGAACCGCACGGCGCATGCTTGTGTCTACAGCAGTAGTAATATTTAAAGAGAAAGAGATTGATGTGCCAGCACTTATTTTTGTTATGATTAGTTGTATCCCTAGATTGCCGCGTGGTTCCGTGTACACAAGAAAACGCGACAACGTGCAGCTTTCTTTTGTGTTGTTGGGGTCCGTTCGCGTCTGGTGTCGGTAGACGCCGTAAGACCTCCCGCCATCCCGTCTGTATCGTGGGCGTGACAACTGCGAGAAGACAGATACTTCCTCCTATCTATGCACTGATACGTCGTTTTGGTACCGTATTGCTTTGACGTATGTATACTAGTACTGGTATTTTTAGAGAACGCGTATTTACGTATTTACCCTCCCCCCGACCCCTGCTATTTTTTGTGAAGGTTCTAGAATAAGCTTGTTCTTGCGTACGGCAAGAAATGCACGTGTTTTTTTTTTGTGTATGAACCGCTCGTCAAGCGTTTGGTTTGGGTTATTGTGTTGTGGTGTAGCCCTGGAATTTGTGCAAAGGCTCATAATGACGAATACGGGGAAAGGATAACATCATATTTGGAAGGCCTGCTTCGTATACCCTAACCTTAAGAAAGACGTACCAGGCAACCAGTTGCGTTTGGAGTAGTGTATATCGTGTCCTTCGAAGGTGAAAACTAATTAATGACTTGAAATACTGAGTAGTATTAATTAATTAAAAAAATGGCGTTGTATCGTAGGCTTTAGAGAATGTACGAAACGGGGGCCGGGTGTCGCAGGAAATACAATGATTTGTTCCCGCAGTAAAGTAATGTGTTGATCTGAAGGGGTCGCGGAAAGTTTGGTCCAGTATGCTATACTGCTTGCCCTGGCGGCAGAGTTGCGTGAATGCCAAAAAATAATATTCTGGAGGTATGAATACACCGAAATTATGTACATGATAGGGAGTCACACTACTGGCATCGCGACGCGTGCCTCCGCAAGTACTACAAATAGGCACTTACCTGGAGAACTCAGACTAGTATACACAATGGACAAAACAGCCTAGCGCTCCAGTACGTGCTATTATTAGTAGCACGCTGGTGTCTAGATAAACAGGATGAACACGATAATAATAGCAGGTATTAGCGTTGCGAGATAACTACGTACCTGGTAGAGTACTTGTCAACAATTATGTACTATTGTGGGTTATATTGATGAACTCATACCTTGTGTTGTGTTGCGTCATGGATGTCATGTTATGATTTGCTCTCGCTGGGTCGAGGTCGACAGCAGTAATATGGTTCAGTTGTGAGACGGCATTATTATTCATGATGTCTTACGCAGAGTCTTTGTCGGGCATTTTTCGGTGCATTATTTGGCGTTCCGAGAGGCCTGGCATGATTGCTCACCTGTGATAGATCATGCCCATACATATTTAACTGCGAAGGGGACATGGCTAGTGCAATTAGTTTCCTGTTGTCGACAACAAGAAGAGCGAACGAACGGTGTTCTAGGGAAGAGGCAAGAAAACATCCTACCCGCTATTTCGGCAACAATCTGTGTCGACATATTCATACATGCTGTCATGCGTTGTGAGTCCAGCCTGGTTGGTGTTATTGTTGCCTAGTGGCTGTTCCCCAGTGTAATGTGATGTGCTAATGACGACTACTACAGCAGGTAATTCGTTGAGTTATTTGGGCCTCGCATTTATTTGCCGTATTTTGCTGCGACCTGGATTTGGTGTTATTTTATTTTGCGGCTGATGACTGGAGACCACTACGTACTTATTACAACAATGCGTCAGTCAGCGAAAACAGTGGAGATCACCACTACGACTATGGGAGAGGCAGAGCAAGCATACGATCCACAAAGGTGACATGTACGCAAGAGAAGACACGGTGACACATTCCCAACTGTTGTTTGCGGTCGATCGGGATCTAGCGGTATTGCTCGCTTCTTGTGATTGACCCGATTGAGGATAATATCTGTCCCTAGCAGTGATTGGCCATGTATGGATGTTTACTTGCTGGACGATTGTGGAAGGCACCACCCACCCCCCCCCTCCCATCTGTCACTCTGTTTTGACTTCCTCCACCACAACAAGCCTGACGCCTTCATCCACACCTCCCAGCCAAAGCTCGCCCACCACCGACTGCCTACACCTAAAGCGAATGGTACGTCAAGGCGCCATCGCCTTCAACGTCTTGCAGGGTAGCCGGTCGCCCCGGTAGGCTAGCAGGTAACCACGAAGCCTGTGGAAGTCGAGATCGTGAGTTCGAGCCCCCCCGAGTGCATGCTCGTAGGGACTTTTTCTCGCAAAAAACAAAATCTTGACTAGCCGAAAGCGCGAGAGCGTGAGTTGGCAAAATTCGATGAAAGTCGACGAGCGTTGGGAATGCTGAACCCTCTGCGCGATAAAAACCAAGGCAAGAACCGTAGTGGGGGAGGAGGGAGAGGAGCCTACTTTGTGACCCCGGATCTGAGTTACGACTAGGGAGGGAGAAAGACGGAAGTGCGAAGATAATAAATGGGATCAGAAAAAAAGGGGACCGTCATCGTTGCCATCGAAAACAGCTACGGAATCCGTGAAGCGGCCAAGGCACACGGGGCGAAGCGTCAGTTGGGTGGAGTGGGGGAAGTAATTTAGCCGAAGTCATGGGTGATTTCTACCACGAACGAAGAGCACGTTGGCGGAAAATTACAGGACGTACGTAACCGTGCAAGCCGGCGACGTCGGTCGACGACTCAATTAATAAATACTTCCTGCCCCTTTTGCAGAATTAATTAATTAAAAGCACCTCCACATTCTTCTCCCTCTTTCGCTAAATTAATTAATTATACCCCCCCATACCACAAACAACCTACCTAACGAGTACATATTTACTATATTTCCTCGACATTTAAATTGTCAAAATAAATTGAGCTGTACGAGTAGTTACATTTGTCAACTTCTCCCCTGACATGCAGAATCGGGTATATCTTGATAAAATAGCACACATAGGACAGATCATGAGCTAGCTCATCTGTTGTGTATAGCTCAAAACTTCAAAACATGTGCAGACGAGCTACCGCCTATAGCTCAGGCCGGGGAAAACATGTGTACAGTAGCTCATGTAGCTCTATATAGCTCATTTTGGGGCAAATGAGCTAGTTCATGTAGCTCCTATAGCCCACCTTGGGCAAATATGTGCAGATGAGCTATCCTCTATAGCTAAAGCTTCGAAAACATGTGCAGATGAGCTATCGCCTATAGCTCAAGCTGGGGGAAACATGTGCAGCTCATGTAGCTCATATAGCTCATTCTGAGCGAAAATAGCTAGTTCATGTAGCTCCTACAGCTCACCTTGGGCGAATATGTGCAGATGAGCCATCCCCTATAGCTCAAGCTTTCAAAACATGTGCAGATGAGCCATTGCCTATGGCTCAAGCCGGGAAAACATGTGCAGATGAGCTACCACCTATAGCTCACCCCGGGAAAAAATAAATGTACGTAGCTCATTGTAGCTCTTTCCCGGCGAAACATGCATATATCACCCTCACTTTGGCCTATATCTACTCCACGTTGAATGCAATCTAGACCATTCCATTTGTACCACACTGTGCAGAAAATTATCAGCTTTCTGTTTCTTAACTCAAGTTTTTCTTGTCCTATACTAAAATCAAGTAATTTGTATTTTTTTTTATGCATTCTGGTCAACTTTATTTTCGATGACTTTTTAGTAATTTCGTTTTCATACTCACACTAATACTGAAATCAAGTGAATACAAGTATTGTCTTGGTCGAGAGGTTTCAAGATGAGACTTTTACCACACACCGTAAATATTCCACAAGTGTAACTTGTGGTCGCTGAAACCGATTAAAAAAAACTGTCTGTCTGTCTGTCCCCTGGGAGTCAGTCGAGGGTAACCCACGGACAAATTTCTTTCAAAAATGCTACACCCGTACCGCACGCAACAGGTCGGTAGCCCTCGAGGAGGCGATCGTCATGGTCCAAACCATACCTAATGGGGTGCCCTGTGTGTGAAGTAGTCAGGGTTGGCTGCCAGCATCCGCGAGCCGAGCAGCAGCAGCAGTCGCGGAGTGGCGGATCTAGCAGCAGCAACCGCTCGCCCGAGGCCAGTGTCTAATTTCAAGTGGAATCGGATTAATGAAATTCATGTTTGGGCAGCGTCACGCATTTATCTGTGCTGGGAGTGATCAGGTGGCGAAGGATTCTCCCTCCGTCCCAGTCTCGCTTTCTCGCTCCCTCCCTCTCTCTCTCGTTCCCACCCTCCCTCGCTCGCCCTCTCTCTCTCCCGCCTTCCTTCCCCCCCTCCGCCCCATCCCTATCACCCTTCCCTCCTCTCTGCCCCTCAGCTCCCTCCTCTCTCCCCCTCAGCTCCCTCTCCTATTCACCGTCCTCAAAACAAAGATGTCACGACAAAGCACCTTGAACCCTTTGACAGACAGCACCTGGTCTGACACCATACTACTAGGTTTTAGTGTTAAACACCCGGCGCTATACCCTTGACAGCGTAAGTTTGCCTTGCTTGACCTGACATCATTGTGAAATTGTCGAATGTCTTTGGCGAAGTTGTTCAATCATTCATCATAAAGGGCCCGTGTTAACGAAATAAATGAATCGACTCGAACTTTCATCTGATTGGTCAAAACATTAATCGTCGGGAAGAAATCATCCGCAAATCGGGCTGGTGTTGCGGCGTCGCGCATGCCGGATGCCAAACTCATAGAGTACACAGCAGTCGCTGTTGTATGGCAGTCGAACGAGAGAGGTAGCAGCAGCAGCAGCCAAGGTCTCATGCCCGTGTACCGTGTGCCGTATGACCAAGGCCGTGTGTGCTGTGTCGTTGTTCCGTGTGCTTGGTCTCGGCGGGACTATCATAAATGTTTTCGGTCCGCAGTACACACACTTCACTTGTGGAATAAGCACGCCAACCCGTTCCTTGGCCGTGCAATAACAATTCCATATATATAACGACAGCTCGTGAGCTAGCTCATCAGTCTATAGCTCAATCTTAAAAAACATGTGCGATTGAGCTACCGCCTACCATGTATAGCTCAATCCGGGAAAATGTGTTCAAATGAGCTACCGCCTATAGCTCAAGCCTTCAAAACATGTGCAGATGAGCTATCGCCTTTAGCTCAAGACGGGGGAAGCATGTGTAGCTCATGTAGCTCCTTTAGCTCATCGCGGGGCCAATTGAGCCAGCTCATGTAGCTCATATGGCTCACCCAGGGCAAATATGCGCAGATGAGCTATCCTCTATAGCTCAAGCTTTTGAAACATGTCCAGATGAGCTATCGCCTATAGCTCATCCCGGGGACGGATGAGCTAGCTCATGTAGCTCCCGTAGCTCACCGATGAGCTACCCTTGAAAAGAGCTAGCTCGAGCTACGGTGAGCTGATCTGTCCTACGTGTATAAAATAGTGACAAAACCGGCACATCGCCTATACTATATAGTATACAAGGTTCCCCTTCGGGATGTTGGTCACTTGAAATCCCGGGGGTGTCGCAAGTCGAAAAGAGATCGCACATGCTTCATATAATAGTTAATTTTGTTTTGCAAATATGTGGTATATTATTAATAGACTGCTGTCAAAGGAAAAAGTAGTGCGTAGCGACCGCCATTGCTAACGAAAAACAGACCACGAGATGATATCGTATCTGAGGTACAGTGGACTACCGGTGTATAGAAACTTTAGTTCGTTGTCCAGGCTCAACGACTTATTTTGTTTCCGACGTCGATCTAGCTATTTTGTGTAGGGTTTAAAGTCGATCCCACACTGGTGAGCTGTGTTTTAAAACCGAACTTTTATTTTGTTCGTGCCAACCTAAGCTCGTTTTTCTTGACCCATAGTTTATGAACTGCAGGCACCCACTAGTACGAGTATTTGTGTCGAATGGTGATTTGTTATGTCGAGTAGATCCACGAACAACTCGTGAATCGCGACGAAAACGAAGCAAAACACCCTGATATAATCCGGGCGAGGCCAGGCAGACAACCTGTGAGGTTGACATCTCGCCAGCCGGGCCACACTACAGCAGCACATATCACGCAGAGAACATAGAGTATAAATAGTTCAGTACGAAGACTATACGCACAGAGCGGACCTAGAGTACACAATAATACCGGTACAACAGAAGAAGTGACTGCTGCTGCTGTATGCAGAACAGTACGAACCGGCAGCATAGCACAGAGCACACACAATAAACAGTACAAAACGATTGAGTACACAGAGCACACACAGCAGTTATCTCTAGTTGTGGTGCTGGAGAGCAGAGTGCGCACACAGTAAATAGTACACAACGAGGTATCACCGCTGTTCTACGCTGTACAGATGAGTATATATATGCACAAGATAGTTATGACAGAGCTGTTGCCCGACGAGTCCCGCCCCGGTCCTACAGTAGATAAGAGTATTTACTACCTTTTGGGCGGGTACCCTGGTAAGCGTTTAGCAGGCGAGTACTCGTCTAAGGGTACCCGTCGAGCACCTGGGTACCTCGGTGCCCGGGGCCCAAGTTCTCGACAAGTATGAAGTGTTATCCATACCCGTGACGGGTATTGGCTGTTTTGTTGTTTTCAATCGCTGCTGTACTGCGTGGGTACGTCAAATCAGAGCGGGAAGTTTTGCTGGGATCGCATACATCAAACATGCACACACGCATGCATACACAAAGAAAAACTTAACACAGCAGTAGTTCGTAGCTGTCACAATTAGACCTGCTGGATTCCCCCTGCTAGTTGTGTGCAACGGGTCCTGCGCACGCCAACAGGACACCACAGCCGTCACAAAGGCAACAATCTGAACAGCGGCTAGTGCGTGTTATGCAGCTTACTACTACTGCTGCACCAAAATACTCGTATTCATACGTATGTAGATCGGCCTATCGTTCACGTAGATAGGGAGAGGTAAATGAAATATGCCTACTCGTACTGCTGTACATAGTACTCGTAGATCTGTGTATGTACTCTACGTAGATTGCAAAATCTTGGAACCAAATTTATAAATTTACATAAAATGCGCATGTGATTTTTCAAGCGTTTCGTACAACTGCTCTACTGCTGTACACATCCCAGAGAGAGCAGGCGCATGCAACATGGTATCAACTACTGCTGCACGACGCTTGATATATGCCTCGTTCAATGTGGGTGTGATTCTTGCTGTCTCGTGCGTGGTGCGTACTGTGTGTGTTCCGTTCATGCGGCGGGCCAAAAACGAACCACCAAAATTCATGCGGATCAGGTTTTTCATAGAAGTTGCGAGGCGGTGTCAAGTCGCAACGTCTCCTCTGAGTTATTTGCCAGAACTCGCGACTTTGAAGGCCCAGAGCACGCCCCACGGGCCTCGGCCGGGACCCGCACTTGCGCCGCGGTGTACACGCTGGCCCCCTGCGTGTCCCGCAGCCGACAGCGCGAGAAAAGACCCGCGGTCGGAGATGAAAAGTGAAAGTATTCCGGGAAAATGTCCATTTGGTACCTAGACATATAGGATAACCACCACCTCTCCATGGTAAGCAAATATCGGGGGGGGGAAATCAACGCTATTTGAACTTCGAACTGGCAGTGTATCATAGCGTGTTGCTCGCACTGCGTCAAGGAAAGCAAAACCATAATGTAACTGATGGCGAAAAAAAAACACCAAACAAGGCGCGAACCTGCGATCAGAGTGTTGCTGGCGTTCAAGTAGTGTCTAATAATGTCAACCATCAAGCAGGTTGTAACCCTTACTGCCGTAACTTTTAGGGACGGGCAGTTCGGACGTGGTTGTAGTTTGGCGTCGACAGATGGGTACGGCAACGATCGTTGTATGGCGGCAAGGATGGTTGTACAGCGGCAATGGTCGTTAGCGGGGTTTTTTTTCACGTTTTTTTTTCATGTGAGGGGTTGCGGGTGGAGGGTTGCGGGTGCGTAAAAAGCACTCTTGAAACGGGAATAAGAGGGAAAAAAAAAAGGGGAAAAAAAGGAACAGCACCAGGGCTTCCCACGTGCTTCCCACGTGGTCCCTCACGTTTTTGTTTATCTGAGGGGTTGTGGATGCGTAAAAAGCACTCTTAAACGGGAAGAAAGGGGGGGGAACAAATAGCAAAAAAGGAACAGCACCAGGGCTTCCCACGTGGTCCCCCACCGTAGTACTACAGTAGCCTGGCCCGACGCCACTTAACTTCACAGAGCGGACGGGATGTGGTGCGATCGACGTGGTATGGCCGTTCCTGATTTTGAACAAGTTGGCGCCCACCTATACCCCGAGTTTCTGTAAAATAGGGGGGAGGGTCACTTTTCGGAGTCCTTTTTTTCAATGGCTCACGTGGCTGCCCTTTGGATTCCTTTGCTTTCGAGGCTTTTCGGTCCGGCGAAATTCTTTCCACGGCAACATGTTTTTCTCTTAAATCGTCTGGTGATAACAGCGCTCCGGTTTGTTTCCCATTCTGACCATTTATGATATGGGGTGTCGAAAAAAGACTGTCCTGCCACATTCGCGGCCATCGAGATCGCTTTTTTTTTACGCTGCGCGCGCCAACAAGGAGGTTTCGTAGTTCACAGTAGTTTACGAACTTCGTTTTCGAGGAGAGTGGCCTAAACCTAACCGGGTGGTGGCAAGGGGCGGCGTGTCCCTCCTGTATACTTCCCACCGTGGCCTTGAGGATGGTTCGTGGAGGCAGGTGCTATGCACAATAGTAGTCCCCTTTTTTCGGGACGGGTAGTAGTTCGGACGTGGTTGTAGTTCGGCGTCGATAGTTAGGTACGGCAATGATCGTTGTACATACGGCGGCAATGATCGGTGTCGTTTTGATTCAGGTTTGGTTTATATGGGGGGTTGTGGGCGGGCAAGAAGCATTCGACGGAAATGTTTTTTTTTCGGCGCGCCAAGGTGTAACCAGGTTCAGTACCTGATCTTGTGTCCATGCGACGTACGGGAGCTCCCCCCCAGCCCAGCTGCTAGTGAGAATACCGGTAGTAGAGCTGTGTCGCTCGAGCTCGGTGCTCTTGACAACATGAAAAAAGAGGTTATGAGAAACACAAAACACAAGCAAGCCTGTTTAAAAACGACTCGAGGTCACGGACCACTTGCCCCAAAGCTGCAACAGCGGCTAAACGGTGCGGAACCGAGCACCGCCCTTCATGTGGCGTGTGAGAGGAGTGCTATATAATGTACGCTGAAAAAATCCGTCGCCGGCAGGCAGAATGGGTAGAATCCCTGTTTGGGGTGTTTGGTGGCTGGGGGGGTTTATCTTGTGACGCATGCTGCGATAGAGATGCACCATGTTTTTTTTCTGATGCCCTTCACTTAAAGGAGCTCTACACTATTAGTAAGTCAAAAACTGAAAATAAACAATATCATGGCCTCGTAAGCATACCATGAAGAATATTCCAACACCACAAGACTTCAATTCCGACGAGTTTTGGTTAAGGAGCGCCGTCATTCAGAAAACGTTTCAGCCAAAATAAGGTATACCTTATTCCTTATACCTCTATCGTAGAATGCGTCTTGCCAGGAAGCCGAAATCAGTACGTACGTGAGGCTTTAAGTGATACCCAAGCACCGTTCGAGAGACCTGCAGCTCCCACAGTATAGACAAGCAAGCCGGGAGATTCGTCGATTGGTGTGATGATGCAACATAGCAATTTCACATCCTGGTCACACCTGGAACATGTAGAGTTTATTTCGATGCACACGTGACCTTGCTTCTGACACGACCTGAAATTTACGGGTAAGACGATGTGTTTATCCTGTTCCACCGCGCGTGTTCGGGACTGTCCCCAAAAGCATAACAGGTTGGTTGGAAACCCCGTGACTCGGATATCAAGTTAGCCTTTAAGAACACGGGGAAGGTAGCGGGCGATAACGCCGTCTTGCTGTTCGCGACGGACCTCGTGAGGAAGTTGATTCCGCGGTACTCAAGCGCTTCGACAAAGTCAGGCTGTCGCCAGGGGAGATGAGACTTGAAAAATATATATCATATGTATTTACGTACAGGGTATGTTCATAAACAAATATGAAACATGCCTCGGCACTACAAGGCGTCCCTGCTCTGACTCGCGGCCTTAACATGAGGCCAAGGAAACCCAAGCACGATATGTACACGCCTCAGGACTACAAAGCGTCTCTACTTCAACCCGCGGCCTTAACATGATACCGAGGAAGCTGGTACACAATACACGCCTCCAAGGCACTACAAAGCGTCCCTGCTCCGACCCGTGTCCTTAACATGAGGCCGAGGAAAATCGAGCACAATACACGCCTCCTAGGCACTACAAAAATCCCTGCTCCGACCCGTAGCCTTAACATGAGACCGAGGAAGCTCGAGCACGATACACGCCTCCTAGGCACGAAAAACGTTCCCGCTCCGACCTGTGGCCTTAGCATGAGGCCAAGGAAACTCAAGGATGGTACACGCCGCGGCACTACAAAACGTCCCTGCTCCGACCCTCGGCCTTAATATGAGGCCGAAGAATCTCAAGCACGATACACGCCTCGGCACTACAAAACGTCCCTGCTCCGACCCTCGGCCTTAATATGAGGCCGAAGAATCTCAAGCACGATACACGCCTCGGCACTACAAAACGTCCCTGCTCCGACCCCCGGCTTTAAGAGGAGGCCGAGGAAACTCAAGGAGAGTACACGCCTCGGCACTGCAAACGTTTCCCTGCTCCGTCTCCCGGCCTTACGATGAGGCCCAGGAAACTCAAGCATGATATATACACGCCCAGGCATTACAAAGCGCCCCTGCTCCGACCCGCGACCTAAACATGAGGCCGAGGAATCTCAAGCATGATACACGCCTCCTAAGCACTAAAAAAACCCGTGCTCTGTCCGGCGGCCTTAACATGAGGCCGAGGAAACTCAAGCACGATGTGGGAACTCTCACGCGAAAATTGGCCCGACACGCAAATTCTGTTTCTGTGCATCTAAGCCCCTCCGAGAAAAGAAGAAATCCCGAAAACGCTTCTACTCACTTACCCACCCACTCACCCCTCAACCCAACCGACCCACCCACCAGCCACCGACTATCCGACCACTCCACTCCCCGATCACCCACCCCACCCCTCGAGACAGCATGCATCCCTTTTACTTTTGTTTTCTACGTTAAAAGAGCACAACTGTAGCTACTCGAAAAAATTATCAACTTGCGATTTTTTGTTGTGTACCTGGTAGTACGTAACAGTACCCGATACACGCTGATATTCACTTGTCGCTTAGCAACGAGCGCAAGAGGAGGTCTCGACAGAACCTCGCCTCAAGGCTCCTGAAAGCAAAACGGTGGACACAAGAGCATGGCCGGTCTATAAATACTGCCATGCCATGCCCCCCCGTCCAGCGTGCTCCCATCAATCCCACTCTCCGACCATCGACGGTGGCTTACCCTACTACTACTGTAGTACACTCTACTGCTGTAGTACACCGCGGCCTGTCTTGAGCAACCACCGAGTCGCAGGACCCCGATACGAGTAATAGTGCTGGCGCTTTACCCGGCACCCTTACCGACATAATCTATCTTTGGGCTGTTTCCACTGCTTGCAGCTGATACTGCTGCCATTCAACGTAGTGGAAAACCGTCGCCACGCAAGGCGGTTACACATACGGTTCACATATACATATGGCGACGGTGAACTCTGCAGGCAATGATTGATGGGTTGGGTCGCTCTATCAAAATCATGAACGAGTTCCGCCCGGTCGCCGTGTACCGCATGATACTGGCTGCAAATTCCCTGCCGTCTGGGGGAGGGAAAGAAGGAAGCGGGCTGCATGTGCTCTACCGTTTGGAAGGGGGGGGGGGTGCAAGCGGGTTGTGCCGCGAAGAAACACGCGTACGAGTGTAACTACACTAGCGCCAGTCGTGCGAGGTTTCCGATGCGCCGACGTTAACCTACTAGCAGTACCACCGCAAACGTCACTATGCCCGCCACCACTGGCTGTCTACGCCGCCACGCCATCCCCCCCGCCCCACACGCCACTCTACCGCCGCGCCGTACGACGCTATCGCCACACCAGTCTCCACTCGCCGTCTACAGTGCGCCATGTCCAAGTTGTCTGTGTGCCTCTGTTGCTTTGACCCCGACGCGCTGACAGGCCTTAGACGGCGCATCACGGATTTTTATCAACCAACACCCTCAAACACCCCCTCCCCGCCCCCTCCGAGGTTCTCAACACGAGTAAAAAAACACCTTGAATGTCAGGAATTTCTGCGCGCTTCAAACAACTCCCTCGTTCCAAGGTTCTTAACACGGGGAAAAAACGCTTTTTACTGCTAAAACTGGCTGTGCGCTAAAAATATCACCCGCTCTGTCTAAAGTTTAAGTTTCTAACGCGGGGGAAAAACGCTTTTACTGCCAAAACTGACTGTGCGCTTCAGCTTACCTCCTCCCTCACTCCCGATCGAAGGTTCTCAGCACGGAGCGCAAAACTCGGCAATTGTGAAAAAATGTCTGTGCGCATCAAATACTCCCTTCCCTCTCCTTCCGAGGTTCCAATTATGGGAATTGAAACGCGGTAAACATAACAAAATGTATGTATGCGCCTCAAACTTCCCCCCTCCCCTTACGAGGTTGTCAACACGGGGGAAAAAAACGCGCTAAACGTCATATCGTCGGTGGGCTTCAATTCAAATACACATCCCTCCCCCTCCGCTCTGCGAGGTCCTCAACATGGGGCAAAACATGAGGTTAATACTGCACCCATCCATCCAGCGCCGCAGCTTCAGATCCACGCTGCGACGGCGAAACACGTATTGTTGTCCATGCCCGTGCGGTCTAGCGTTGGATGCGGGGTGGAACAGAAGTTGTAGGTAGTGCCTGAGAGACAGGACACAGAGCACGGAAGGAAGCGTTGGTAAGTTCCGAGAAGGAACGGTCGCTAAGTACGACATGTTCGCTCTCATGGCATGTATCATATGTCGGGCGCGAAGTTTGCTCCGCTGTGGTTTCTGCTGGGCTTTCAAGGGGGACCTTCTTCCGTGTCGCGGGGCGTGGTGGGAAATAATGGAAGGAGAAAGCGGACGGAGTGCGATTTTGACATTTTTTTTTTTTTTTTAAAGCCAGGCGTCTCAAAACGACGCTGACGTACTTCGAGCAACAAACTATAGGGGATGTTCAACGGCGATGAACAAGCCGTTCAGACGTTTTCGCAGCTGTGCCAAAGGTCCCGTGTCTAGACCACCCCCCCCCCCCTCCCCCGCCTAGCATAGCACGGGTCATTAACGCGCGCGCGGGGGGGGGGGTGTACTCATGTTGTGCACGGCCGTAGTCATATGACCATAGACCCTCGCATCCCTACAATGCCGGGACGGAGCGCGCTGGGTTTTCACCAACCAGGCAGACATTGCTTGCACCAAGCGCGAAACGCCGTGAGGTATTGGGCGAGTCGCATGGAGGGTGAGCTGCATCCTGCTAAGAACCGCCTCTGAGGCGGACTTGCATATGGACGACAGCTTCAATGAGTTAATTTAATTTCTGGTGTGGCTACTTCCGGAGACAGCAATGGGTTTTACTATGTAACTGCCTCGCGGACGCCTTACCATATTAACACTACGTGATACGACCATTCCCCTTGTGCGGAACAAAGATTCTCCACCCCGCACAAATGATCTACTCGACCGCCAGCTTTGGTGACCGCCAAAAAAAATGACAAAAAAAAAACGGCACCCTGGTTGTCTAGCTCCACGCAGCGAGTGGCACCCGGTAGGGGGGGTGCTTTTCGGGTTTCTGGTTTCAGCGCCACAGGGCCACTTGGGTGAGCGGCTCCCCTATGTATTTGCCGTCTTAACAGGGGCGCATGGCAAACGGGCAAAACGACACCACACTCCTGAAAAGCTCGTCAGAATGAAGAACAAACCAGTGGGATGCCGCAGGACTTTTGGACGCAGGCACGAAAATCGATTTTGTTTTTCTTAACTTCTTGTTTAATTGATTTTAGTATATCCCCCCCTTTCCTGTCTGGGGCTTTAAAATGGGTGTCGGGCTGTCGGGTGTTTTGGTTTTGCGTTCGACCGTCTTACGCTGATTTCGTTTTTTTTTTTTTTTTCGGGTGATATACACAACAAATAGCTTCACGTCTGTATCGGAGCCACTCGCACGACTGGCCTAAACTCGGCCGTGAAAAGGGGAGTGCCCGCGCTCTACAAAAAAGGGGAGTACCCCCCCCCCTAACCTTCAAATGGGGGTACCTCCCCTCCTACAGAAAAATGGGGTATACCCCTACAGAAGAAGGGGGTACCCCCGCCCTACCGTTAAATGGGGGTACCTTCCCCCCCCCCCTCCATACCGTAAAATGGGGGTACCTTCTCCCCCCCCAATATTGTAAAAGGGGGGTACCTTCCTTCCCCTCCATACCGAAAAAAAGAACCAAATTTCAATGTTCCTGCTGCTTTTTTAACACGAGGTGAAGGCGCCTCGTGACCTGTGCGGAGCTCTTAATCTTAGTCCTAGGTACAGGCGTCTTCAACGATTAAAAAACAAACACAAAACACAAGCAGCTCGTAGCGTTTAATAACTAAACCCTGTGCCGGAAAAAATATGATATTACACCACCTTCCTTCACACTCCGACATCAGTGTATGTGCAGTCCTACTCATCATAATATCATGCCAGAGGGGGGGGCGAAAATGTTTTTGTTTTTTTCTCACCTGCCTTATAAGAACTGCAGTACGTTCTTGAACACGCCGAGTTCCCCCATCCCAACCACTTCCGTCACCACGTCGCTCACACTCGCATGCTCCGCGCATTCCTCAGGAGCGATTCCTGGGCCAACGCTGTTACCGGCTGCGCCCCCCCCCCCCTCTACCCCACCCTCGACCCGCGAAGACTTCGTCGGACGAGGCGATGCGTCTTGCTCCGGAAGGTCTTGGGGCTCCTTTCGGAGGCGAGAGCGGCACATCATCAGCAAGCGCCGGCGTCGCCACGCCCTGTTGCCGTGGATCCTGGCCAGCAGACCGATCACGGTCGGGTTGTTGACCGCGGGTACCACCTGCGCCGGAGTGTGGCCGCGGCGGTCGACGGCCTTCTCGTCCGCGTCCCACTCCAGCAACAGCTTGATCATCTCGGCGGCCTGGTCATTCTCGGAAACGAAGGCTGCTCGGTGGAGCGGCGACATCCCCAACACGTCGCGTTCGTTGACGTCAGCGCCGTGGCGTAATAGGTCGCGCGCGGCGCTGACCGCCCAGACCTCTGCTGCCATATGCAGGGGCGTCTTCTGATCCCTGTGGTCTTGCGCACGCACGTTGGCTCCCGCCCTGATAAGCAGGTCAACCATGCCAGGCGTGTTGCGGAGTGCGGCCTTGTGTAGGGGCGTGTGGCCGTATGAGTCGCGGGTGGTGAAGTCCGCTCCGTGCCAGAGCAACAACCTCGCACCGTCCACGTCCCCCAAGCGGACGGCCACATCCAGCGCCGTTTCCGTGAGGCCAATTTCGCGGGCATTGATGTCCACGTCACCCGTCTCCAGGAGCGCTTGCATCGCGTCGAAACTCCTTTGCAAGGCCGCATACTTGAGCGGCGTGTTGCCCAGGATGTTTATCGAGTTCCTGTCAGCGTTGAGCTCGCACAGGGATCTCACGCACTCGGCATGGTTTCTCTGCGCAGCGAGGTGCAGAGGCGTCTCCCCCATGGGCCCCTGTTGATCCACGCCCGCCCCGGCTTCCACGAGCACGCTGATCGCATCGAGCTTGCCGCCCATGGCTGCGGCGTGCAGGGCGGTAAACCCGGCGTTGCTGACATTGGCAACGCTTGCGCCGTGCTGGAGGAGGGCGTTGATGACCCCGACGAATCCTCCGTGAGCGTCCGTTTCGGGGCTGTCGCATGCGACTGCTTCGTGGAGGGCCGTGCGGCCGACCCGATCCAACGCGTTCACATCTGCGCCGCTGTCCAGAAGGGCCTCGACGGCTGCCTGGTCCCCCGTGGCAGCAATCTTGTGGAGAACGTAGTCCCCGTCCGTACATTTGGTGTTCGCTGACGCGCCAGCCGCCAGCAGTTGCACCACCCTTTCAACGTTGCCGGCCGTCGCAGCGAGCCCGAGCGAACGCGCCAGAAGTTTTCCCGGGTCTTCCGTGCCCCCCAAGCCAACAAGTGTGTCGTCCAACAACTCAGCCTTCTCGGCCTCTGTCATCTTTCGTACCTGTGCACGAGTGCGAGCCATCGCGCTGGGAGAGCGGAGAGCACAACGATGCGCGCGGTCGAGTTGAACCCGTCAGATAGTGACATCGTGGAATGGTCTACATTGTGATTATACAACACGTACACGAAGGAATAATGCACTCGTATTTACGTATGATATGATATGTGTGTGTACTTATGTCCACAGAACAAAATGTTCAGGATATTTACTGCGACAGGTTTCGGGCGTCGTGAGTCACATATTTAGAGACTCATACACTAAAACTAGTATGTTTAGATCTACAGGTCCGTCCGTCACAGGCCTAAATTTTATATTGCCGTTTCCTGACATACTGCTGTATTTGGTGTATTATTACATAGCACGAAGTACCAGCAACAGGTATACATAGGTACACGTAAGCCGTGAGTTCTCGCGATCGGTCGATATGATACCGGGGTTGTTATACTTAGGCGGCCGGGCCGTAGACCTACGTATGTATGTATGATATATACATGTAACAACGATGTCAGCTTATCGAAGCCTGTTTTGTTCTCAGGGAGAGAGCGAGACTGTGAACGTTTGACCTGAAATCCTCAAAACAAAGCAGGTTATTTGTTTCCACAGAGTGATAGTTTGGCACGAAATACCGTGTCGAGCAGCATCACATCGCAATCGGTGCCTTGCACTAAACATCGCTGGCGGCGAAAAATACCCCAAAGATACTTCCGCCTGCATCGGCGGCAGAACGGACGCAATTCCCGGATTTGTTTTGGGCGAAGAGCCAAAGAAAGGGTGGCATGTATTGTATTTGTAGGTATCTGCGGCAAGCCGCACGTCGTAGCCCCCAGAGAGGAAAACAGCAACATAGCCTCCGGCGGGTGGTGCGCTGTGCGCACAACGCTGACAAAAATTGCGCGCCAGAGCAACATTTTCACTACCGATTTTTCACCGATATAAAATACCCAACTTTGCAAGTTGTGCGTGATGGATGCATGGATCGGTCGTGCGTTTCTACTGCAGCATGCTGTACATTCCTCGCGAAGGATACAGGGCGGCGAGTCCCCTGGGTGCTGCCAGGGGTCAACAGGACGATGATACCTTTTATCAGAGGCGTGCTTTCTCCAGATAGATATACTCGCAGATGATTTCGGCCTCCTCTGCCCTCCCGTGGACATGATGAGAAAATCTGCTGTACAGTACGTAGGTACAATCAATCGTAGCCTGCACGAGGGGGGCAACCACTGACTCCAACGACACTCTAACGATACCTACCCTGTCTGATACCGGCTGCGAGTATATCTGGCACCTCGTACAGTAGTGCCGTACACCTGGCACCACCGTGTACCGGTATTAGGTACGCGTATACGTACGATACCAGGTGCAATGCGTCGTGCACCGTATCACACGGACACGGGTGAGAAGATAGCACACCCCCTCAGACGTAGTCCCGTACACCTGGTACCACCGTGTACCGGTATCAGGTACGTGTATAGGTATGATACCAGGCGCAATGCGTCGTGCACCGTATCACACATAGCACACCCCCTCAGACGAACGATATTTTCAAAGAAAAAAAACTGTTTTTCTCGACAGCGGAGAGAGAGTAAACGCCGAGAGAGAGACGCGTCTGTGTGTCTACGGAACCATCTCGACCAGATCTTGCCAAAGCCAACCTTCGGTGTGTGTGCCCGCCATGTTTTGGATTAAATCGCCTCTGAAAGTCGTCTCCCAGGGGGTGTGATATCTTGCGTGCTATACTCGCACGATAAAAAGCAATTTCCATTGATTGGTGTTTGATACCAGGTACCAAGTGATACGTACGTAAGAAACTTGCATCGTATCATGGTCTCATGTTTTCACCGTGTATCCAACACACGTATACAGCACATACCTCACACTGGTTGCCTCGTACCCAGCTGCTTGCTGTGCTGTGGTGTGTCGCTCCCTGCCGTCCTGCCGCACGCACTGGCTGTAGGACGAACCCTGGTAGACAACTCTGTGGTGAGAAATGCAAAATCACCGCACAACGGCAAGCAGGTATTTTTTCAAGAAAAAAATCCCCTGACCTATTCTATTCTGTCCCGAATTATAAGGAACATTAATATATTATATTAATATAAAACTGGGTATTATGTTTTGGTACAAAGTGGTTCTAGGCAATCATTGACACATCGCTTTGTCGGATATCTTTTTTTCACAATAATATCAACGGTTTCGTTTTTTTTCTTTTTTTTTTAACTCAGCTGTGTGAGATCGAGGACAATGAGAATTTCGTCGAAACTCGTCCTTGCAAGATGCGTACGCTACGGCGTACAGCAGTACACGATACTTAGATCGCGCGTAGCTACGTACGGGTTTTATATGACCCCATGAAGAATACCTACATACATACGCGTACCAGTACACGTTCTTTTAGTATTATTATCCCTTTTGCCATCTAACAATGTGCAGCTCTTATTTCAATATTCACATAATATAATTTTCAATCATCCCTAAATACTTGACACACTTATACCAAACAATACGTGATGCAGCCCCCCCCCCTGTAAATGCCTGTACCGACTCCTTGTTGAGAGGAACAACAACATCTGGCAGCTGTGTACGTATATACCTGGCATAATAATATACGAACGGGTGCTGCTGTATACCTTTGGTACTCTCCATTTAACAGCAGTTGTTGGTATACCGTAATCATGCGAAGGTTCGCACCCATCGGAAGGTTGGCACCCATCGGAGAGATAGCACCGGGGTGCGATAAAAAGCACAAGGTAGAAACATTTAATCGTGTTTTCGCACCCCCATCGGAGAGATCGCACCCCGGTGTGATCTCTCCGACATATAAATATAAATTTGAGGGCCACCGCAGCGGGTCTGTAGTAGGTAATATTCTCATTTATTTCATAGTCCGATGAGATATCACCAGTGCGCCACTCCTCTCAAACGTACTTTACCAATGCATGGTAGGTCAAGTCGTTTTAGGTAGCTTTGAGTCATTTACGCAGCACCGTTGCCCCAGTACGGCCCGGTGTATTTCGATTCAGCAGCGCACCCATCGGAGAGATCGCACCGGGGGTGCGCCAAAATAGAAGAACGGCATGATTTAATTGTGTTTCCGCACCCCCATCGGAGAGAACGCACCCATCGGAGAGATAGCACCGGGGTGCGATAAAAAACACAACATAGAAACGTTTTAAAACGCGATCACACCCGGTGCGAACCTTCGCATGATTACGGTACTGCAGTTCGAATGTACGTACTGGTATATATATGCCCAAAAATAAATAACGGCCTGCCGACTTCAAAGTTTTTACGACGACGGGGCGAGTTTTTGTTGGCCAACTTCTGTGCAAAGATTAACATTACTCGCAAGATTATTTCTTTTACTTTGCTCAATTCTTGACGCGGGATCAATTCGTCCGCCGGTTTTCAATGATCATAATAAGTACTTTAGTGGGACAGCTCACGGACCAGTCTATGCATGGTCCAACCCAGGGTTACCCCTCATGGTATATATACCTTGATGGTCAACCATGGAACAACTCGCGGGCATCCCCGTTATGGAACGCCTCATGGTATAGAACATGGATAGCCCACGGGTGAACACGTGGGATTTTCGCCACGGTTATCCACGATGTCATGGTTCACCCCACGGACTGACCCATAGTCGATGTCATGATGGTTTCGTCATGTGGAATACACCACGGCATGCCCCATGGTTGGGGATAGGGTTGGGGTTGGGTCAAATAGACCATGGCTTTCTCCATGGAACACCCTAAGGGACGCACCATATATATCTACCCGTGGGTTACACCATGATATGTACACCATACACCATGGGGTTCACCATGGTATATGTATGTATGGGGTTTTCCATGCGTACGTGGGCTTTGCATGGGGTGTTCGATGATGGGCTCTTCGTTTGGATATCCTACCAATGGTCCATGAATCGTGTCACGGGACAACCAATCATGGACACACCACCTGGTGCGTTTGTCCACCCTATATGGAACCATCCATGGGACCGTCCATGTGGTTAGGGTTGTATTACTGTACGTACGTGTACGTAGAGCGAATAAGTGATCTTAGAGTACTAATAATAGTGTAAAACGCTCGCTTTTGCCCAAAAAATAATAAATCCAGCCTGGGTCAAGTCAGCATTTCGGTTTATTATGAATAGTATATTGTGGTCATGCAACAAACATTATGAATAGTACTGCTACTACTGTACTACTAACAGCAGTAGTACCGTACAATGTATCATTATTATATACCTGGTATATTATAGCTGGAAATCCGCCCGATTATTTAATGGGTTTTGCTTAGGGCCTGGCTGTTGTGTGGAGATGTGGTGATGTTTATCTAAAATTATTTGTTAAAATTGACCTACTACCAGAGCGGCAAATCATCGCTCTTATTTTGTTTTGGATCAGCTTGTATGGTGTGTGTGTTCTTCACATTAAACCTTCCTTTCTACCCGTCGACATCCAGCACACCCAGTGTCCGTGCCGATTCTTCATCCTAAAAAGGGACCAGTTCTGTGGTCACAAAACTACGACACAGAGATACTACGCTCAGTGCAGTAAGCAGAGCAGACAATGCAATGACACATACGACAGGCAAGACCTACCCTTCTAGCAATCCAGGTGCATGAAACAGAAAAAAGAAAAAAGAAAAAAAGAGAAAAAGCGAAAAGGAAAAAAAATAATGAAAAATAAACATAATAAAGCAAATCAACAAACAATCAAACAACGCAAACAAAAACATGACAAAAAAGAAAGAACGTGTCGTGCTTCTCCCAGAGGAGATGCGACAGACAATAATATCAAATTAAATGAAACCAAATGAGCCGGAATGAAAAACAACGCAAACAGAGGAATGAAAAACAACGCAAACAGAGGAATGAAAAACAACGCAAACAGAGCAAGACTGAGTAGGAGGAGCGCTCGATTCTGTGCAAGCAGAACAACACGTCTTCGAGTCCCGTCATGGCCGCGATGTTTTTTTCTCGATATATTTTCCTACAGCAGTATCTACTAAAACCTATAACGATTTTGTTTTGTTATACCCGGCGAAAGAACGGGCATTGTTGGCTCGATTTAGGTTTTTCGTTTTAGTGATGTGCCCGACCCTCCGTGTCTACACGCCAAAGCCACGGGTGCGAGTGTACTAAAACGCGCACGTTTTTTTCTTCGTTTTTTGTTTTTTTACCGGACGAAAATAACGGGTATATTGGGTACTCGTAGATGTTTTTTTTTTGGTTTCAGTGATATTCACAGGTGCGTTGTTCGTACAAACACAGGGAGGGGTGTTATACAGCAGCTTTGTTGTTAAGTTTTGCGTAGATTAGCATATCCCCACCGGAGATCTGGTGATACTTGTGCCTTATTGTGGGTTCTTTGTTTGGATAACAGTGATGCATCCTCCACGTTGAAGCCTTGTCGGGCGTGATACCCTGCTGTACTACTTGTACTGCTGGTGATGATCTTGTAGACGTCTTGCCTAGTATATACGTGTGTTTACTTCGTGATTGCCTATAATACAGGTCCTATACCGACACCTCATACATACGTTTCTGCGTTCGTTCGGACGAGCTGCTAAATCCAAATGATGGCCAATCCGCCATTGGGGTGGAGAGCCCCATCCTAATCCCTAATGTATATATATACCAGTACTTCGTACCAGAGGTTGCGAAGAAAAACAAAATGCAAAACACACGAAAAAAGGGACATGAGAGTACTATGAATACTACTGTACTTTATTTTCACTTATTACGCGACAATGACTATGATATGAACCGAGTGTCCTGCAGGAGATATTCCAGGGGTCGGGCTGTTCGTTGTTTGCAGGCCAGGAAGCGCTTCCTCGTAGGATCAAGGTACGGGCATAGACCCAACCCGATACCCTAACCCTAACCCGGACCCCAACCCGGACCCGAAAGAGCCCAAAAACGGACAAGAGACGCGGCTGTGCCGTTTCGTTTTTTATTTAATTATTCCGAACCTGCGGACCACGATTTTCCCCTTCACACTATTAGCGAATGTAATTTTTTCCGGAAACTTTCTCCCGACTGGAGGACTATCAGCCGAGTGTCCGATAGGATCTTCCAGGGGTCGGGCTGTTCGATGTTTGTAGGCTAGGAATAAATCTGCGATAAAAAAAAAGTTCGCGCGTGCGTGTGCCGCTCAGCAGTGACGGAAAAACGAGTAAACAGGAAAATAGATCAAAACAATTTTGAACCGCCTTGGATAGATAGTATTAGGCGTTCACGATGATGGCGGTTTGAAAACAATCAAGAGAGAGCCGGTATTTACATAAGACAGTGGGGCTGAACCCGAAGTTCTCGAAAGTGTTTTGGCTGCTATTAACCGCTCGGCCTGAGCGCACGACAGTCGGATTTCAAACGCAAAACGGCTGGCACCCTCAATCCTCAATCGCAATGTCTAAAACAATCGTAATATGTATGAGCGATGGTTCGTACAGATGAATGCCAAGACCCAGTTGATAGGGTCCACGCAGGAAGCGTCCCCCCCCCCC
>MEHQ01004211.1:345516-434683 GCA_008828725.1 Saccharina japonica
AGAGAGAGAGAGAGAGAGAGAGAGAGAGAGAGAGAGGGAAATATGCCACGGTCTTGGAATTATTATTGCGCTACGTAGCCAAAACGTTCGTTTGTGAGCGAGGTCCAGAGAGTGGCGAGTGGTAACGTGTCGTGTACACATCAAGTGGGGGCGGGTTCTACGTATTCTTAGTGTTGCAATGACGAACGATCTGCGCGCGTTGATCTCAGCATCACAAGTATAGTAAGTGCTACCCGTGTCAAGCAGCACAGCATGCTGCAGGCAGTTTCTACCCGCCGCCGCGGCCGCCGCAAAGAAAAAGATCCAGATCCAGATCCAGATCCAGATCCAAATCCAAATCCAAAAACAAATGAGCGATGATCCCAACGGCATTTACCCGCCACAAGATCCATGCCCACCTGCTACTTACTACTATTAATAACTGGAAGCCGTGGGTGCACCCCGGGTTTCCCCTGACGAGACGACAGAAGAGACCCTTGTTATTGTCACGGAGCCAAGTGTGGTGAATGATGGGTATTATACATATCTGGCAGGTATAGTATGTGTCTAGAGTACAGTACGAGAAGTGTAGGAGGTATACGTACGTACGTACTGCACAAGGGGTGGGAGAGAGTGCTGTGTTTTTTGTTGTTGTGTAGGCACAGAGGTAGTAGTTCTACCATGCAGATCGTTGGCGTGGTGTCTGTACGATGATGATCGTTGGCGCGGTGTCCAAAAAAGGAACAGCACCAGGGCTTCCCACGTGGTCCCCCACCGTAGTACTAGCCTGGCCCGACGCCGCTTAACTTCACAGAGCGGACGGGATGTGGTGCGATCGACGTGGTATGGCCGTTCCTGATTTTGAACAAGTTGGCGCCCACGTATACCCCGAGTTTTGGTATTATAGGGGGGAGGGTCACTTTTTGGAGACTTTTTTTCAATGGTTCATGGCTGCCCTTTGGGTTCCTTTGCTTTCGGGCTTTTCGGCCCGGCGACATTATTTGCACGGCCATCGAGAGGCGACCGGAACAGTCTTTTTTCGACGCCTCACGTAAACTATGGTCAGAATGGAAAACAAACCGGAGCGTTTGTCATCACAGGACGACTTACGAGGAGAAAACAACTTTTTTTTTGTTCTTGTTGCTTTTCTATTTTTGGATCACTTGGTTTTAGAGACCCCCTCTGTCCCCGGCAAATGGTCGTAAAACAAAACAAACAAAATACGAAATAACTAAAACTTTTTTCTCTTAAATCGTCTTGTGATAACAGCGCTCCGGTTTGATTTCCATTCTGACCACTTTTTATATGGGGTGTCGAAAAAAGACTGCCCTGCCACCCTCGCGGCCATGGAGATCGTTTTTTTAACGCTGCGCGCGCCAACAAGGAGGTTTCGTAGTTTACAGTAGTTGACGAACGCCGTTTTCGAGGAGAGTGGCCTAAACCTAACCGGGTGGTGGCAAGGGGCGGAGTACCCCCCCTATATACCTCCCAACGTAGCCTTGAGGGTGGCTCGTGGAGGCAGGTGCTACAGCAGTAGAATGGTGCGGTCGTGGTTGCAGTTTGGCGTCGACAGGTGGTTAGGGCAATGCTCGCTGTCTATGCGGTGGTTGTTGGCGTTTTTTTTCACGTGAGGCGCGCGGTCGCTTGTTGGCGGACGACAAGTATTCAACAGAGATAACACCACCCGAGCTGCAAGTGAACTGCCAGTAGAGCTGTGTCGCTCAAGCTCGGCGCTCTTGACAAAGCGAAAAAGGAGCTTCTGATAAACACAAAATACAAGGAGCCTGTTTGAAGACGACCTGAGGCCACGGACGACTTACCCAAAAGTCGTAACAGACACCGAACGTTGAGGAACCGAGAAACACCCTTTATGTGGCGTGCGAGAGGAGTGCTACGCTGAAAATGTCCCTCGTCGGCAGGCAGAATGGGTACGAGTAGAATCGCTGTTCTTTTGGGGGGGTGGTGGTTAGGGTTTTATCATGTCAGAAATCCGAAATCAGTACGTACGTGAGACTTTAAGTGATACCCGAGCACCGTTCGAGAGACCTGCAGCTCCCACAGTAGAGACAAGCAAGTCGGGGGATTCGTCGGCTGGTGTGACGATGCAACATAGCAGTGTCACATCCTGGTCACACCTGGAGCATTCACATACAGTACGAGAGTTTATTCCGATGCCACGCGACCTTGCTTCTGACACGACCTGAAATTTACGTGTAAGACGCTGTGTTTGTCCTGCTCCACCGCGCGCGCGTGTTCGGGACTGTCACCAAAAGCATAACAGTTTGGGTGGAACCCGTGACTCGGATATCAAGTTAGGTTTATGAACACGGGGAAGGTAGCGGGGCGATATCGCCGTCTTCCTGTTCGCGGTGGACCTCGTGAGGAAGTTGACTACGCGGTACAAGCTGCCCAAGCGCCTCGACAAAGCCAGGCTGTCGCCAGGGGAGATGAAACAGTTATATATACATACCGAGTATGTTGCATAAAAACTCATGGAACATGCCTCGGCATTACAAAGCGTCCCTGGTCTGACTCGCGGCCTTATGTTCGTGTTTTTTTCTTTTGGCTTTGGCTTCTTGGGCATAACTCCCGGAAACACGAGAGCGTAGACTCTTCCTGGAGACACGAGATCGTAGACAAATATGTCGGGAGACATGTCAATGTCGAGCTGTCTGTCTTTCAAGGCAAATCCAGCTGTCTAGACATATGTCCCCAACCCCCTGGCAAAAAAAGCCTCCTAATACCTGTGGAAACCCCTTTTTTCTTTTTTTTGGGGGGTCTATTTTACACTCATTTCAAATCATCGATATTCTGCAGTTCAATTTCAATATTTTATGTAGATCGGACTCGTAAATGTAGCAGAATGCCGAAAAAAAACTAAATACAGGAAAAAATATCAATTTATACATTATTGTCAGGCGTTTTTCACAAAGCGGGGATTTTTCGGGAGTGTCCCCTGTTTTTTTCTGTCAAGTCTGCTTGTCAAGGCATTTGCTTTGATGTCTGTCAAGGGGTGAAAGTGCTGTCTCCCGACATCTTTGTCGTAGATGGATGTGGCTGTTGTCTGTCGTGTGTCGCTCGGGAAATCGTTTTATGCTTCTATGTGGCGGTTGTCCGTCGTGTGTTGCACGGAAAAACGATTTCTATATTTTGATTGTTTTGTCGCTTTTTTACATGGTGGGTTGGGCTTCTTTCGCGCCACTCCGGATACGAGCGTAGATTAATTATCAGTTCGTTGCGGGAAACTAGCTTGGGTATACCATATTTAAGAGTCGTCGATTATATTCAATGGTTTGGCTCTGCTCGCCTCATTGCGTGGCTTTGTGCGTCTTATTGCTGGAGAGCGTAGCTTTCATTGGGGCTCATTAATTGCGTCAAATTAAAAAATCGACAATATTTTAACGGGATTTCTTTCGATGTTATGGGCCTTTTTGCATCATTCATTACGTCAGGGATCAACAATCCAACCTGTTCTAACGGGACTTAGGGGTCCCTTCAACGGCCCCTTGGCATCGTAAACTGGAGCCTTAGCCTCGCTGGCAGCCCTCTCGGTCCCTTGGCATCATAAACTGCCTGTTGCATTGCGGCCCTTATTCCTCCTTCGTTAGCTTCGCCGGCGGCCTGGGCCGATGTCGAAGCCCCCTTGTATACCTGGTATAGTATACGAACAGGTACTGTATACCTTTGGTACTCTCCATATAGAAGCAGTTGCTGGTTCTACTACTGCTGTATGTATATATGTATCTGGACTGCTGTTCGTATGTACGATGTACGTACTCGTACTGGTATACACTACGAACAGTACTAAATAACGGCCTGCCGACTTCTAAGTTTTTACGACGGGGCGAGAGTTTTTGTTCGGCTCACCTCCAGGGGATAGGGGTAACTTTTTGTCAATTAAAATATTTTGAGGCGTTTCCAAGGCGTTTCGGTTATTTTTGAGCAACTTTCGCACAACAGATTAGGCAGTGTGCGTGGTGTAGAGGCAACGGACGACCGCAGGAACTATACTGCTACTACTACTGTTGTACCCTCGATTGATTGTAGCGGACGCCCTGCTGCTGTGCCGCAGCTTTCCGGCCCACTATGTCAATGAAATGGCAACGAGCCTTCGATCCATTCTTATTTCGTACCAATACATCCGTAAATGTAATGTTGTTTCGGTATTCATTTTATCAAACAAGCGGTTGTTATATTTACGGACAGAGTGGTACATAGTAGTAGTGAGTGGTGCTTCGCGCACCAACTGTGCAAATATTAACATTTAGATTATTTCTGTTACTTTGCTCAATTAAATAAAACTCTTGACGCGGGATCAATTCGCCCGCAGGTCTGGTTTTCAATGATGAGTACTTACTGGGACAGCTCAGGTCCAGTCTATGCATGGTCCAACCCATGGTTACCCATGGTATACACCATGATGATCAACCATATGGAACAACTCGCGGGAACCCGCCATGGTACGACTCATGGCATATAATAAAACATGGATAGTTCACGGGTGAACCCATGGGATTTTCGCCACGGTTATCCACTGTGTCATGGTTCACCCTACGGACTGACCCATGGTCGATGCCATGGTTTTGCCATGTGGAATATACACCACTGTCGGGCATAGTCGTATGATGTGGCCGTACAAATGTATAATACGTGTCATTACCGTATTAGGGCCCGTATTAACGAACATTTGTTTTCGTTTGTTTGAGTTTTTTTTTTCGTTCGTTTGTTTTGTTTTGACCTGATTGGTCGAAACGTGAATAACCAGCAAGATATTTCGATTTCAAAACTGAGTTGTTCAATAAAACGGAATTCCACAAGAAGTCTTTTGGGACTTATTTTGCTCTTTTTTTTCTGTTGAATTGGGAGTTCATCCAACTCGACGTGGCGTGTTCCATGAAACCGAAGGAAGCCACGCAAACTTGAGCCATGTCGTCGACTGATTCAGAGGCGAGATCCACCATTCCCGAGAGGCACGGCCACCGGATCAGCCGCAGCGCGAGGTCCGACGGCCCCTACCATAGGGTAGACCGCTTGCGGCGCCTAAAAAGTAATATAGGCCGTCGCAAATCCAAGTTTTCACCCCTCTTTGCCTCCCAAACCACACGAGCACCGACCAGGTCGCGACTTGGCGTAGAAGTTCGATCGCTGTACCCCCGTCGCTGCTGCCCGCCTTGGGCTTCGGGGCTGCGCCGGCCCACCCAAGACATCCCTAGAGTGATAGCCTCCTAGCCGGTGCTGGCAGACATAATTTTCCGCTGGCAGCGGCGCCCCGGGGAGGACACAAGCCGTAGGTCGCCTCGTTGGTTACTCACGGGTGTTCGTTGACCCCTGTGTGCGTTATTCTCATTTTTTGACGCAATACACCATTCCTCGATAAGACCCAAACACGTTTTTCAGGGAAATCGTATTCAAAACAAACGAAAAACAAAAATTGTTTTCCCATTTCAATAAAAGGCGATGTTCGTTAAGATGGGCCCTTAGTCCAAGTATCTGAGTTGTGTCACTGCAATTCATCTACGGAGATTGATCCAGCAATTATGTTTCCCCGGATAGGTTGCATATCATGGTGTTTGGCCTGATTTCGAGGGTCTTAGAGTCGAGGGGAACTGCGGCCCCCTTGCTCTCAGTTGTTGTTAAAGTAAGGATAATATATATATACATTTTTCTTCTCCCTCTCCACCGCCTGATGGCGCCGCGACACCCCCACCACCGCTCTCCGTGAGCAAGGCTGTGCCAATCACCCGGTGCACGAGTTGTCACCTTAACCACGGCATGCCCCATGGTTGGGGATAGGGTTATGGTTAGGGAAACTAGGCCATGGCTTTCTCCATGGAACACCCCATGGGACGCACCATATATAACTACCCGTGGGTTACACCATGATATACACCATACACACCATGGGGTCCACCATGGTATGTATGTACTTCGTATGTGTTTTTCCATGCGTACGTGGGCTTTGCATGGGGTGTTCCATGATGGGCTCTCCGTTTGAATGTCCTACCATTGGTCCATGAATCGTCGTGCCACAGACAGCCAAACCATGGACACATGGACACACCACCTGGTGCGTTTGTCCACCCTATTGAACACTCCATGGACCATGGGATCGTCCATGTGGTTAGGGTTATATTATTACTGCACGTACGTAGAGCGAATAACTTATCTTATAGTTAATGTAAAACGCTCGCTTTGCCCAAAAAACAAATCCAGCCTGGGTCAAGTCAGCATTTCGGTTTATCATTAATCGTATTAATACAACAGAGTAGTACTGCTACAACTGCTACTACTGTACTACTATTAATAACAGTAGTACTTATAACAAGGGATCATTAATATATACCGTACCTGGTACCTGGTACTGCATATTATACCTAGGGATTCGACCGATTATTTAATGGGTTTTGCCTCGTAGGGCCTGGCTGTTGTGTGGAGATGTGTGTGATGCTTATCTAAAACTATTAGCGAAAATTGACCTACCAGAGTGGCAAATAATCGCTCTTCCTTGGTTTCGGATCAGCTTGTATGGTAGGAGCGCTCGATTCTGTGCAAGCAGAACAACACGTCTTCGAGTCCCGCCATGGCCGCGATGTTATTTTTTTCTCTATATGTTTTCTTACAGAAGTATACTAAAACTCATATATACGTTTTGTTTTTTTTACCCGGCGAAAGAACGGGCATTGGCTCGATTTATGTTGTTCATTTTAGTGTTGTGCTCGACCTTCCGTGTCAACGCGGCAAAGCCACGGGTGCGAGCGCGCACGTTTTTATTCTTCGTTTTTTTGTTTTTTGCCCGACGAAAAGAACGGGTGGTATTGGGTAGATTTGTTTTTCGTTTCAGTGATATAAACCGGTGCGTTGTTCGCACAAACACCGAGGGGTATTAATTCAGTAGCTTTGTTGTTACGTTTTGCGTGAATTGGTATACCCCCACCGGAGATGTGGTAGTGCTTTTTTGCGGGCTCTTTGTTTAGATAGCACAGTGCATCCTCCACGCTGAAGCCTTGTCGGGCGTGATACCCTGCTGTACTACTGCTGCTGGTGATCCTGCAGACGTATTGCCCAATACGCGCGTTAACTTCATGATTACCTAAAGCACAGGTCCCATAACCCGACACCTCACCCATACGTTTCTGTGTTCGTTCGGACGAGCTGCTAAATCCAAATTATGGCCGGTCCGCCATTGAGGCGGAGAGGCCCACCCTAATCCCTATCTATACCAGTATTTCGTACCAGAGGTTGCGAAATAAAACAAAATGCGAAACCCGGAAACGGGGACATGAGAGTACTACTAATACTATTGTACTTTATTTCCACTTATTGTGCGACAATGACTATGCACCGAGTGTCCGGTAGGATCTTCCAGCGGGCGGGCTGTTCGTTGATTGCAGGCTAGGAAGCGCTTTCTGGTAGGATCAAGGTACCGGCGTAGACCCAATAACTCAACTCCTCGCCCTAACCCTGACCCCCAACCCGGACCCAAAACGGCCCAAAAACGGGCAAGAGACGCGGCTGTGCCGTTTCGTTTTTTATTTCAGTATCCCGAACCTGCGGACCACGATTTTCCCCTGTACATTGTTAGCGGCTGTATAATCCCCCTGAATTCCCCCCCCGACTGGAGGACTATTAGCCGAGTGCCCGATAGGATCTTCCGAGGTCGGGCTGTTCGATGTTTGCAGGCTAGGAAGCACTTCCTGATGGTATCAAGGTACTGGCGTAGACCCAATAACCCAACCCCTCATCTTAACCCTGACCACCCGGGCCCAAAAACGGCCCAAAAACGGGCGAAAAACGCGGCTGCGCCGCTTTCGTTTTATTCCTTCAACTCTTCCGAACCTGCGGACCACTATTCCCCCCCTCACTCTATTAATAGTACTGATTGTAAATTTCCCGGAATCTTCCCCCCGACCAGTCTGTGAATACTACCGGAGGCGTGAATACTACTCTATTAGACACTACGTATGGTTGAGGGTCACTGCTGTGCGCGATACGAATACAATTAGCCCCAGCAGCGCTCACCGTAACCCCAATCCAACCAACCAATGGGTGTACGGGGATAGTCGTCTTCGTCTCGTACACAGAGTGCGTCAACCATGGTGTCGAACAAGTGGCGAACTCTGCCAGTATTATTAGTAATGGAAATGGGAAAAGGGACGACAACATCAAATGGGCTATTGGGAACCCCTCACTCAGCCTGCTTTTAGTTGTTGGCTCACAAGACCCCCCTCCCCCCCTGTACACCGCTCGCTGCTGTACCGTGGCACGGACTAAACACCCTTTATACCCTTAAGGAGATAGAGTAAAAAACTCACCCTCGCCTGCGTGTCTGCATTAAAAACAAATCGCGCGTGTGCGTGCCGCTCAGCTGTGACGGAAAAACGACCTAACTGGAAATTAGTTCACCACAATTTTGAGCCGGCTTGGATAGATAGTAATAGGTGTTCACAATGATGGCGGCTTGGAAACAATCAAGAGAGAGCCGGTATTTACATAAGACAGTGGCGCTGAACTCGAATTTTTCGAAAGCGTTTTGGCTGTGCCATTAACAGCTCGGCCTGAGCGCACACCAGTCAGATCCCAAACGCAAAACGGCTGACACCCTCAATACTCAATCGCAATGTCTAAAACAATCGTAATATGTATGAGCGATGGTTCGTACAAATGAATGCCAAGACCCAGTTGATAGGTTCCACGCAGGAATCGTCTCTCCCCCCCCCCCTCTCACGCCAACAAAAAAAAAACATGCGCGACGCTCTCAAGCTCCAGACCTAGCACAGCAGGTGGTGAATGAAGAAAAACGTCCGAGACTTGCCGATCAAACAATAGTTTAACAGTAGGCGCGTGGTTCATTGCCCTTGATTTATCCCCCTAGAGTTGTACGTGTGCATAGCTTTCGACTTTCTTCACACGTTTTTGTTTATTGTGTGCGCGGCAACAAAAATGGCACCAATTCCACTGCCTTGGTGTACCTCCCCAAGCTGCGTACACCATATCGCGCATCCATTCAACCCTAGACGGTTCCCCCCCGGCTCCTGCTACCTTTCGCCGTCCTCCGCCCCCGTGCCCACGCCCGAAGAAACAAACTCAGCACGTACTGGTACGGCGCTAGCCTTCCGTAGTGGTCAGGGTAGTTCTGACGACATGTATTGACGTCGACAGGTAGGTACGGCAACGATCGTTGGATATACGGCGGCAATGATCGTTAGCGGTGTTTTTTTCGTGTGAGAG
The DNA here is from genome assembly GCA_008828725.1 of Saccharina japonica. Classification (NCBI taxonomy): domain Eukaryota; class Phaeophyceae; order Laminariales; family Laminariaceae; genus Saccharina; species Saccharina japonica. Next base: position 354,724 of record MEHQ01004211.1, read on the forward strand.
GTTGTGGGCGAGCAAGAAGCATTAAACGGAAAGAAGGGAAAAAACAAAAAGGAACAGCAGCAGGGCTTCCCACGTGGACCCCCACCGTAGTACTAGCCTGGCCCGACGCCGCTTAACTTCGCGGAGCGGACGGGATGTGGTGCGATCGACGTGGTATGGCCGTTCCTGATTCCGAACAAATTGGCGCTAATCTGTACCCCGAGTTTTGGTATTATGGGGGGGGGTGTCACTTTTCGGAGTCCGTTTTTCAATGGCTCATGGCTGCCCTATGATATCGCTTTGCTTTCGGGCTTATCGGCCCGGCAACATTCTTTGCACGGCCATCGAGAGGCGACCGGAACAGTCTTTTTATTTTTTCGACACCTCACAGCAATAATGGTCAGAATGGAAAACAAACCGGAGCGTATGTGATCACAGGACGACTTACGAGGAGAACAACATTTTTTTCTTGTTCTTGATGTTTTTCTATTTTTGGATCACTTGGTTTTAGAGACCCCCACCCCCATCCCGCGCATGTGATCGTAAAAAAAAACAAAAAACAACAACAACAACAACAACAACAACAACAAAACAATGTGTATTGTCTTAAATCGTCTTGTGATAAGAGTGCTCCGGTTTGTTTTCCATTCTGGCCATCGTTGATATGGGGTGTCGAAAAAATACTGTTTCTGCCACCCTCGTGGCCATGGAGATACGCTGCGCGCGCCAAGAAGGAGGTTTCGCAGTTTACAGTAGTTGACGAACTCCGTTTTCGAGGAGAGTGGCCTAAACCTAACCGAGTGGTGACAAGGGGCGGGGTGCTCCCTCTATATACCTCCCACCGCGGCCTTGAGGGTGGCTCGTGGAGGCAGGTGCTATTAATAGTAATTCCGTTTTTAGGGACGGGTAGTGCCGACGTGGTTGTAGTTTGGCGTCGACAGGTACTGTAGTTGCAGCAATGCTCGTTGTCTATGCGGTGCGGTGATCGCTGGCGTTTTTTTTTCCTCGTGAGGTGCGCGGTCGCTTGTTGGCGGACGACAAGCCTTCAACAGAGATACCACCCCCCCAGCTGCTAGTGAACTGCCAGTAGAGCTGTGTCGCTCAAGCTCGGTGCTCTTGACAAAGCGAATAAGGAGGTTATGAGAAACACAAAACACAAGCAGCATGTTTGAAGACGACCTGAGGTCACGGATGGCTTGCCCAGAAGCCGCAGCAGTGACCGAAAGTTGCGGGACGAAGCGCCCTTCATGTGGCGTGTGAGAGGAATGCTACGTACGCTGAAAATGTCCGTCGCCGGCAGGCAGACATGGTCGAATCGCTGTCTGGGGTGTGTGGTGGTTGGGGTTCTATCTCGTCAGAAAGCCGAAATCAGTACGTACGTGAGACTTTAAGTGATACCCGAGCACCGTTCGAGAGACCTGCAGCTCCCGCAGTTGAGACAGGCAAGTCGGGAGATTCGTCGGCTAGTGTGACGATGCAGCATAGCAGTGTCACATCCTGGTCACACCTGGAGCATTACATGTACATACAGTAGAGTTTATTTCGATACCACGTGGCCTTACTTCTGACACGACCTGAAATTTACGTGTAAGACGCTGTGTTTGTCCTGATCCACCGCGCGCGTGTTCGGGACTGTCACCAAAAGCAGAACAGTTTGGGTGGAAACCCGTGACTCGCGTGTCAACTTAGATTGAAGAACACGGAGAAGGTAGAGGGGTGATAACGCCGTCTTGCTGTTCGCGACGGACCTCGTGGGGAAGTTGACTCCGCGGTACAAGCTACTCAAGCGCTCCGACATAGTCAGGCTGTCCCCAGAGCAGATGAAACAGTTTTTTTTTAAATACATATATTAATACATACAGGGCATGTTGCATAAGCACATATGAAGCATGCCGCGGCACTAGAAGGCGTCCGTGGTCTGACTCGCGGCCTTAACATGAGGCCGAGGAAATTCAAAAGCACGATATGTACACGCCTCGGGACTACAAAGCGTCCCTTCTTCAACCCGCGTCCTTAACATGAGACCGAGGAAACTCAAGCATGATACACGCCTCCTACGCACTACAAAAATCCCTGCTCCGACCCGTAGCCTTAACGTGAGACCGAGGAAGCCCGAGAACAACAAACACCTGTATAGGCACAAAAAACGTTCCCGCTCCGACCTGTGGCCTTAGCATGAGGCCAATGAAACTCAAGGACGATACACGCCGCGGCACTACAAAACGTCCCTGCTCCGTCCTTCGGCCTTAATATGAGGCCGAGCAATCTCATGCACGATACACGCCTCGGCACTGCAAACGTTTCCCTGCTCCGTCCCCCGGCCTTACGATGAGGCCCAGGAAACTCAAGCATGATACATGCATGCCGCGGTACCACAAAGCGTCTCTGCTCCGACCCGCGGCCTTAACACGAGGCCGAGGAAACCCAAGCACGATGTAGGAACTCTCACGTTGGCCCGACACGCAAATTCTGCTTCTGGGTATCTAATTCCCTCTGAAAAAAGCAGAAATACCGAAAACGTATTTACTCACCCACCAACCCACTCACCCCTCAACCCAACCGACCCACCTATCAACCATGGACTATCCGACCACTCCACTTCCCGACCACCCAACCTACCACTCCACACAGCATACGTCCCTTTAACTTTTGTTTTCTACATTAAAAGAGGATACCCGTAGCTCTCGATACACCCGCAAAAATATCAACTTGCGATTTTTTGTTGTGTACCTGGTAGTCCGTAACAGTACCCAATGCACGCTGCTATGCACTTGTCGCTTAGCAACGAGCACAAAAGGAGGTCTCGACAGAACCTCGCCCCAAGGTTCCTGAAAGCAAAACGGTGGACACAAGAGCGTGGCCGGTCTATAAACACTACCATGCCATGCCCCCCCATTCAGCATGCTCCCATCAATCCCACTCTCCGGCCATCGACGGTGGCTTACTCTACTATTAATACTACTTTAGTACACTCTACTGCTGTAGTGCACCGCGGCCTGTCTTGCGCAACCACCAAGGCGCAGGACCCCGATACGAGTATTAGTGCTGGCGCTTTATTTCAGTCCCGGTACCCTTATCGACAATATCTATCTTTGGGCTGTTTCCACTGCTTGCAGCTGATACTGCTGCCACTTAACGTACTAGAAAACCGTCGCCACGCAAGGCGGTTACACATACGGTTCACACATGCATACGGCGACGGCGAACTCTGCAGTCAACGGTTGATGGGTTGGATCGCTCTATCGAAATCATGAACGGGTTCCGCCCGGTCGCTGTGTACCGCATGACACTGGCTGTAAATTCCCTGCCGTCCTGGGGGGGGGAGCGGCAAGCGGGCTGCATGTGCTCTACCGTTCGGGAGAGGGGGGGGGAGTCAAGCGGGTGGTACCGTGAATAAACACGCGTACGAGCGTAACTACACCAGCACCAGTCGTGCGAGGTTTCCGATGCGCCGACGTTAACCTACTAGCAGTACCACCGCAAACGCCACTATGCCCGCCACCACTGGCTGTCTACGCCGTCACGCCATCCCCCCCGCCCCACACGCCACTCTACCGCCGCGGCGTACGACGCTATCGCCACACCAGTCTCCACTCACCGTCTACAGTGCGCCATGTCCAAGTTGTCTGTGTGCCTCTGTTGCTTTGACCCCGACGCGCTGACAGGCCTTAGACGGCGCATCACGGATTGTTATCAACCAACACCCTCAAACACCCCCTCCCCGCCCCCTCCGAGGTTCTCAACACGAGTAAAAAAACACCTTGAATGTCAGGAATTTCTGCGCGCTTCAAATAACTCCCTCGTTCCAAGGTTCCTAACACGGGGAAAAAACGCTTTTTACTGCTAAAACTGGCTGTGCGCTAAAAATATCACCCGCTCTGTCTAAAGTTTAAGTTTCTAACGCGGGGGAAAAACGCTTTTACTGCCAAAACTGACTGTGCGCTTCAGCTTACCTCCTCCCTCACTCCCGATCGAAGGTTCTCAGCACGGAGCACAAAACTCGGCAATTGTGAAAAAATGTTTGTGCGCATCAAATACTCCCTTCCCTCCCCCTCCGAGGTTCCAATTATGGGAATTAAACGCGGTAAACATAACAAAAAATATATATGCGCCTCAAACTTCCCCCCTCCCCTTACGAGGTTGTCAACACGGGGAAAACAAACGCGCTAAACGTCATATCGTCGGTGGGCTTCAATTCAAATACACATCCCTCCCCCTCCGCTCTGCGAGGTCCTCAACTCGGGGCAAAACACGCGGTTAATACTGCACCCATCCATCCAGCGCCGCAGCTTCAGATCCACGCTGCGACGGCGAAACACGTACTGTTGTCCATGCCCGTCCGGTCTAGCGTTGGATGCGGGGTGGAACAGAAGTTGTAGGTAGTGCCTGAGAGACAGGACACAGAGCACGGAAGGAAGCGTTGGTAGGTTCCGAGAAGGAACGGTCGCTAAGTACGACATGTTCGCTCTCATGGCATGTATCATATGTCGGGCGCGAAGTTTGCTCCGCTGTGGTTTCTGCTGCGCTTTCAAGGGGGACCTTCTTCCGTGTCGCGGGGCGTGGTGGGAAATAATGGAAGGAGAAAGCGGACGGAGTGCGATTTTGACATTTTTTTTTTTTTTTTAAAGCCAGGCGTCTCAAAACGACGCTGACGTACTTCGAGCAACAAACTATAGGGGATGTTCAACGGCGATGAACAAGCCGTTCAGACGTTTTCGCAGCTGTGCCAAAGGTCCCGTGTCTAGACCATCCCTCCCCCTCCCCCCTCCTTTTACCTGTCAAACCGTTCAGAGCCCGGGACTCGGTAGGGGGGGGTGCTTTTCGGGTCTCTGTTTTCAGCGCCTCAGAGCCACTTGGGTGAGTGGCTCCTCTATTTATTTGCCCTCTGAACAGGGCTGCATGACAAAAAAGACAAAACGACACCACACTCCTGAAACGCTCAGGTCATAATGAAAAAACAAACCAGTGAGATGCCGCAGGGCTTTTGAACGAAGTCACGAAAATCGTTCGTTTTTCTCAACTTTTGGTTTGGTTGGTTTTAGTATACCCCCCCCCTCTCCTGTCTGGGTCTTGAAAATACGTGTCGGGCTGTCGGAGGTTTTGTTTCATGTGCACCGTCCGATTTTGCTTTGGTTTTGGTTTTGGTTTTCTCTTCGTTTGGTGATATGAGCAACCAACAGCTTCACGTGTGTGATTGAATGAGGTTTGGAGCGCGCGAGTGGCCTGTACCCGCTCCCTGCAGAAAAAGGGGGTACCCCCCCCGGCCCTACAGAAAAAGGGGGTACCCCCGCCCTACCGTGAAATGGGCGTACCTTTCCCCCCCTCCATTCCGTAAAATGGGGGTACCTTCCTCCCCCCCCATACCGTAAAAAGGGGGTACCTTCCTCCCCCTCCATACCGAAAAAATGGAGGTACTTCTCCCTACCGTAAAATGGGGTACCCCCCCGCCCCCCTCTACCGTGAAGTCGTTTGGTTGCTACAGCATCGGGTATCAAGAGGAGGAATGCATGTGGTGCTGCGTGCGACCGGCGACGAAAAGCTTTACGTAAAGTCGGCACCCCACATAATTCCAAGCCATCCCAGGAACGGTACGTACCACACGCCAAATCCGATCGAACGTGGAATATCATATAGATACTACGAAAAAAGAACCAAATTTCAATCTTCCTGCTGCTTTTTTTAAACGAGATGAAGGCGCCTCGCGACCTGTGTGGAGCTCTTAATCTTAGTCTTAGGTACAGGCGTCTTCAACGATCTAGAAACAAAAAACACAGGCAGCTCCTAGCGTTTAATAACTAAACCCTGTGCCGGAAAAATATGATAGTGCACCACCTTCCTTCACACTCCGACATCAGTGTATGTGCAGTCGTACTCATAATAATATCATGTCAGAGGGAGGGGCGAAAATGGTTTTGTTTTTTTTCTCACCGGCCTTACAAGAACTTCATGACGTTCTTGAACACGCCGAGCGCCCCCATCCCCGCCACTTCCGTCACCACGTCGCTCACACTCGCAGGCTCCGCGGATTTTCCAGGAGCGATTCCTGGGCCACCACGGTTACCGGCTGCGTCCCGCCCCCCCTCTACCCCCCCCCTGGTCTCACCCTCGACCCGCGGAGACTTCGTCGGACGAGGCGATGCGTCTTGTTCCGGAAGGTCTTGGGGCTCCTTTTGGAGGCGAGAGCGGCACATCATGACCAAGCGCCGGCGTTGCCACGCCCTATCGCCGTGGATCCTGGCCAGCAGACCCAGCACGGTAGGGTTGTTGGCCGCGGGTACCACCTGCGCCGGAGAGTAGTCGCCGTCGTCGACGGCCTTCTCGTCCGCGCCCGACTCCAGCAACAGCTCGATCATCTCGGCGGCCTGGTCGTGCTCGGAAACGAATGCTGCTCGGTGAAGCGGCGACATCCCCAACACGTCGCGTTCGTTGACGTCAGCGCCGTGGCGTAATAGGTCGCGCGCGGCGCTGACCGCCCAGACCTCTGCTGCCATATGCAGAGGCGTCTTCTCATCCCTGCTGCCTCGGGCATGCACGTTGGCTCCGGCATCGACAAGTAGGTCGACCATGCCAGGCGTGTTGTGGAGTGCGGCCTTGTGTAGGGGCGTGTGGCCGTGTGAGTCGCGGGTGGTGAAGTCCGCTCCGTGCCTGAGCAGCAACCTCGCACTGTCCACGTCCCCCAAGCGGACGGCCACATCCAGCGCCGTTTCCGTGAGGCCAATTTCGCGGGCATTGATGTCCACGTCACCCGTCTCCAGGAGCGCTTGCATCGCGTCGAAACTCCTTTTCCAGGCCGCATACCTGAGCGGCGTGTTGCCCAGGGTATTTCCCGAGTTTTTGTCTGCGTTGAGCTTGCACAGGGCTGTCACGCACTCGGCATGGTTGTTTTGCGCAGCGAGGTGTAAAGGCGTCGTCTGTATTTCCCCCTGGTGGTTCACGTTCGCCCCAGCTCCCACGAGCACGTTGATCGCGTCGAGTTTGCCGCCCATGGCTGCGGCGTGCAGGGCGGTAAACCCGGTGTCGCTGACATTGTCAACGCTTGCGCCGCGCTGGAGGAGGGCGTTGACGACCCCGACGAATCCTCCGTGAGCGTCCGTTTCGGGACTGTCGCATACGACTGCTTCGTGGAGGGCCGTGCGGCCGACCCGATCTAACGCGTCCACGTCTGCGCCGTTGTCCAGAAGGGCCTCGACGGCTGCCTGGTCCCCCGTGGCAGCAATCTTGTGGAGAACGTAGTCCCCGTCCGCACATGTGGTGTTCGCTGGCGCGCCAGCCGCCAGCAGTTGCACCACCCTTTCAACGTTGCCGGCCGTCGCAGCGAGCCCGAGCGAACGCGCCAGAAGTTTTCCCAGGTCTTCCGTGCCCCTCAAGCCAACAAGCGTGTCGTCCAACAACTCGGCCTTCTCGGCTTCTGTCATCTTTCGTACCTGTGCACGAGTGCGAGCCATCGCGCTGGGAGAGCGGAGGGCACAACGATGCGCGCGGTCGAGTTGAACCCGTCAGATAGTGACATCGTGAAATCGTTTACATGGTGATTATACAACAAGTACACGAAGGAATAATGTGCTCGTATTTACGTATGATGTGTGTACGTATGTGCACAGAACAAAATGTTCAGGATATATACTGCGACAGGTTTCGGGCGTCTAGAGACTCATGCACTAAAACTAGTATGTTTAGATGTACAGGTCCGTCCGTCACAGGCCTAACTTTTCAATTGCCGTTTCCTGACATACTGTATTCGGTGTATTAATACTTCGTACATACTGTACAGTACGAAGTGCCAGTACCAGGTATACATAGGTACACGTAAGCCGTGAGTTCTCGCGATCGGTCGATACCGGGATTGTTATACTTGAGCGGCCGGGCCGTAGACCTATCTATGATATATACATGTAACAACGATGCGAGCTTACCGAGGCCTGTTTTGTCCTCAGGGAGAGAGCGAGACGGCCAACTTTTGACATGAAATCCACAAAACAGAGCAAGTTCTTTGTTGCCACAGAGTGATAGTTTGGCACGAAATAACGTGTCCAGCAGCATCATCGCAATCGGTGCCTGCACAAAACATCGCTGGCGGCGAAAAATACCCCAAAGATACTTCCGCCTGCATCGGCGGCGGAACGGCGGACGCAATTCCCGGATTTGTTTTGGGCGGAGAGCCAAAGAAAGGGTGGCATGTATTGGATTTGTAGGTATCTGCGGCAAGCCGCATATCGTAGCCCCCAGAGAGGAAAACAGCAACATACGTAGCCTCCGACGGGTGGTGCGCTGTGCGCACAACGCTGACAAAATTTGCGCGCCAGAGCAACATTTTCACTACCGATTTTACACCGATACCCAACTTTGCAAGTTGTTCGTGATGGATGCATGGATCGGTCGCGCGTTTCCTACTGCAGCATGCTGTACATTCCTCGCGAAGGATACAGCGCGGCGAGTCCCCTGGATGCTGCCAGAGGTCAACAGGACGATGATACCTTTATCAGAGGCGTGCTTTCTCCAGATAGATATACTCGCAGATGATTTCGGCCTCCTCTGCCCTCCCGTGGACATGATGAGATAATCTGCTGTACAGTACGTAGGTACAATCAATCGTAGCCTGCACAAGGGGGGCAAACACTGACTCCAACGACACTGTAACGATACCTACCCTGTCTGATACCGGCTACGAGTATAGCTGGCACCTCGTACAGTAGTGGCGTACACCTGGCACCACCGTGTACCGGTATTAGGTACGCGTATACGTACGATACCAGGTGCAATGCGTCGTGCACCGTATCACATGGACACGGGTGAGAAGATAGCACACCCCCTCAGACGTAGTCCCGTACACCTGGTACCACCGTGTACCGGTGTCAGGTACGTGACCACGTATGATGATACCAGGCGCAATGCGTCGTGCACCGTATCACACATAGCACACCCCCTCAGACGAACGATATAATTTTATTTTCAAAGAAAAAAAAAGTGTTTTTCTCGACAGCGGAGAGAGAGTAAACGCCGAGAGAGAGACGCGTCTGTGTGTCTACGGAACCATCTCGACCAGATCTTGCCAAAGCCAACCTTCGGTGTGTGTGCCCGCCATGTTTTGGATTAAATCGCCTCTGAAAGTCGTCCCCCAGGGGGTGTGATATCTTGCGTGCTATACGTACTCGCACGGTAAAAAACATTTCCTATTGATTAGTGTTTGATACCAGGTACCAAGTGATACATACGTAAGAAACTTGCCTCGTATCATGGTCTCATGATTTCACCGTGTATCCAACGCACGTATACATCACATACCTCACACTGGTTGCCTCGTACCCAGCTGCTTGCTGTGCTGTGGTGTGTTGCTCCCTGCTGTCCTGCCGCACGCACTGGCTTAAAGGACGAACCCTGGTAGACAACTCTGTGGTGAGAAATGCAAAGTCACCGCACAACGGCAAGCAGGTATTTTTTCAACAAAAAAATCCCCTGACCTATTCTACTATGTCCCGTAATATAAGTAACGTTTATATATGATGTTAATATAAAACTGGTTATTATATTTTGGTACAAAGTGGTTCTAGGCAATCATTGACACATCGCTTTGTCGGATATCTTTTTTTCACAGTTTCAACGGTTTCTTTTTTTTTTTAACTCAGCTGTGTGAGATCGAGGACAATGAGAATTTCGTCGAAACTCGTCCTTGCAAGATGCGTACGCTATGATACGGCGTACAGCAGTACACGATACTTAGATCGCGCGTACGTAGCTACGCACAGGTTTTATATGACCCCATAACAACAGCCGATTTTCCTAATTGAGAATTGCCTTTGTGATGAGAATGAAAATCGAAAATATTGGTTTTTGAATTGTAAGAGATATACGTCCCTAACCTTGGGCCCTAACAGTCATTTTTTTCACTGTAAACTATTGTCAGTTGTGACACCCGTCGATGACAAAAAAAAAAAACGAAATCGGCATCGGCAGTCTCAAGATATCGAGGATCCCAAAAAAGCTGTATTTATGGGCGAGGGACCTCGCTCATAAATGCAAATTCCCTTAAATCCTTGATTTTTCGAGCCTGTCAAGGCCGATTTGCATGTAATCCTGGAAAATCGCAGCCCCGTGAGACATGAGTTGGGCACGGCCGAGACCGCCCTTGGCAGAGTAGGCAGAGCAGGGGTCGGCGAGCACGATGAGGGAGTTGCGTGTCGCCGGGTGGACGTCATCGCCAGTTATCGCGAAAAGGGCAAAAATCTACGTCTAAGAAAAGCTGTCGAGCTCTCTCCGAGCAGCAGCCTGCAATTTTGTACATGTTTTTATTTTTTTTTCCATCCCATTCATTATCTTCGCACTTCCGTCTTTCTCCCTCCCTAGTCGTAATCAGATCCGGGGTCACAAAGTAGGCTCCTCTCCCTCCTCCCCCACTACGGTCTTGCCTTGATTTTTATCGCGCAGAGGGTCAGCCTTCCCAACGCTCGTCGATTTTCATCGAATTTTGCTAACTCACGCTCACGCGCTTTCAGCTAGTCAAGATATTTTTGCGAGAAAAAGTCCCTACGAGCATGCACTCGGGGGGGGCTCGAACAACGATACCTTGACGCTAACAACGAGATTCGACCTGCTAGCCCACCGGGGCGCCGGCATTATTGTAACTAAACTCCAAGTGATCTACCACYGACCTGGCAAATGTTTAGCAGGTAACCTCCTGCGAATCGTGTGCCCGAACTCCGAAAATAATTAATTAACTCTATTTCTGGTACGAAATAATAAATTGGAATTGCGATCTAATTATTTTATTGTTTTGCCCAGATTGCACCCCCGCACCTGAAAATAAATAATTAAACATGAACACGTTTTTGTTGTGCGGTTTGACTCGAGAAGCACATCATACTCAAAAACAAATAGTTTGGAAGAGCTAACATGCGGTAAATGTGCGGTTTGACGCGTAGAAGCACATATACTCAAACACAAACAGTTTGNCAATTTTTTGTTTCGTGGATCGATACCTACCATCGAGGAACATATCTTCTACTGTAGGTCAAATCTTTGATCCTGAGCGAAGTACAACTCTTAAACAATAACAAAGTAACTAAAATCGATTTTTATTTCATCGGAAAGGCAATTCTCAATTGAGGAAAATCGGCTGTTAAGTTCTGTCAACCGTACGCACTTTATTGGCCCCCAAGATTTTGGGTCTTATTAAGATTAGTATGCTCTCGTATACTGGAGCCTCTCAACTACTATCAAGCGACTCTTACTCCAGTACAATCCGCGCCGACAGTTCGTTGATTGTATCAGATTACCTAACTTGTCACGTATGTCGTCCCATCTGGTAATTGTCCTTTCTCTGCCTCTCGTTCGATGCCACCGCCGTACACATATTGGCAAGTGTGGTACATACTGGTATCTGGTATACATAAATATACGAACGGGTAACTAACTCATGTATACCTTTGTACCTCCATAATAACAGACAGTTGTTGGTATACTGCAGTTCGGATGGTACGTACTGGTATATTATATACAAGGGGGGCTTCGCCGGGCGGGCTGACGCCCGCCTGCGGCTTCGCGCAATTCCCGTAACGGCGAAGAAGAGAGGTAGGAATACTAAAAAATAAGCTTAACTAGGGCGAACAAAAGCAATTTACTGCCAAGGGGTGTACAGTAATACAGGACATCTATAATGAGAAACAATAAATATAACCCAGGCTGGGTTTCAGTTTTTTTTTCCAGAGGGTGCGTCCTACGCTAACTTCATAAACGGTTCCCGAATTTCTTATTTCCTTGGGAATATTAGGCTGGGTTTCTTATCATTGTCCTGTACTGATGAATTTCAACTAACAAATTTATCGTCGTACCAGTACGAGTATGTATTATTCATATATAATAAAAACATATTGATGGTAAGTGATACTGTATCGAAGAACACCTGGGGTGGCAGGTGTGTACAACGACGAACAGCAGCAGCAGCAAACAACAAACACAGAAGGCCATTTAATTTACACATACATACACGCATATACAGAGAGAGCCACATGCACATACCTGGTATTATATACGTACTATTAACAGTGGTACCCCGAACCATGTCCAGGGCGGGGCCGGTATAATCGGGGACAAAAACAAAAATACCGAATAAAACTGGGCCACGATCCACACCCTATGATATAACGCAAAATGCGCTATCAGGCAAGTTGACACACGCAGTTAACCACGTACCAACCGACCCACCGACACCAGCCCACCCACACCGTACCCACCCACTCACGTACTCACCCACACCCACTCACTCCACACCCACCCACCCGACCACCGACCCACCCACCGAACCACGTACGTACGTACGACGCGTACAGCACCAACCGATCGACACACGATACCAACCGATCCACCCACCACCCACAACAACAACAAGCAGTGTGGAATCAGTATACAGCAGCACCAGTACGTACAGCAATAATAGTAGTAGTAGTAGTATAGTAGTAGTAGTAGTAGTAGTAGTAGTAGTAGTAGTAGTAGTAGTAGTAGTAGTAGTAGTAGTAGTAGTAGTAGTATATAACCCATGTACAGCAGCAACAGCAACAGCAGCAGCAGCAACAGCAACAGCACGCAGCAATCCAGAAAGTATAGCAGCAAGTACGTACGTACGTAGAAGCGGACAAAAACAAAACGCCGGCATGGATGCGCAGCCTCTCGTACGTACAGCAGTGGCCCTTTTTTTTTTTTTCGGTCGATTTTATTACGAAACCGGCATAGTCGTGAAGATTCGAAACGACATATCACTACCGACAGCGCATAAATAGTAAGGAGTTTAACAGTACCGAGGTGAAGCATACTTGAATGTGTAACACTTCGTACTCACTTTAAGTAAGCAGTACTCGGGTACGACGATATATAACTCGTATGCTATGATAGGATCGAGCAGCATCAAACTATACGACGTACGTATGTACATATATACGTACATACTACAGATCATACAGATAGTACGTGGTCCATAAAAATCCGGGTTCGTCGTCAACATAAAAAAAACGGAATATTTGATTATGCATGTAGAGCAGTAGTACTGCGTGTAAAAAAAAAAGAGCGTGTTGTGTTTTGTATGTGCGCTTTCCATATTCTTGGTAAACGTTCTGCAGCGCCCACCGCCCGCATGTCCACGCCCGCGAGCGCACGCGAGGCCCTGCCCGGTACTATATCCAGGCACACACCGACCACTACACATACTGCTGAATACCACGCACGTATGAATACTCTGTACTAATGTCATCGCATATTAAAATTACCTGGTATATGATACTCTGTACTGCTTGAAGCGATACTGGTACTCGTACATATAATACGCTACGTGTATATCCGCAGTAAAAGGAGCCGGTACGATAAAATTCCGGGTTGGTCGTCAACATAAAAAAACGGAATCTTGAATAATGCGGTTTGCGTGTAGAACAAAAAAGCATGTACTGGTTGGTATGATGGTATGTGCACGTGACAAAAAGGGCATGTAATCCTGGAAAATCGCAGCCCCGTGAGACATGAGTTGGGCACGGCCGAGACCGCCCTTGGCAGAGTAGGCAGAGCAGGGGTCGGCGAGCACGATGAGGGAGTTGCGTGTCGCCGGGTGGACGTCATCGCCAGTTATCGTGAAAAGGGCAAAAATCTACGTCTAAGAAAAGCTGTCGAGCTCTCTCCGAGCAGCAGCTGCAATTTTGTACATGTAATTTTTTTTTCTGTTCCATCCCATTCATTATCTTCGCATTTCCGTCTTTCTCCCTCCCTAGTCGTAACTCAGATCCGGGGTCACAAAGTAGGCTCCTCTCCCTCCTCCCCCACTACGGTTCATTGCCTTGATTTTTATCGCGCAGAGGGTTCCAGCCTTCCCAACGCTCGTCGATTTTCATCGAATTTTGCTAACTCACGCTCCGCGCTTTCAGCTAGTCAAGATATTTTTGCGAGAAAAAGTCCCTACGAGCATGCACTCGGGGGGGGCTCGAACTGACACTTGACGCTAACAAGCTTCGTGGTTTACCTGCTAGCCCACCGGGGCGACAATAGTCTATTGTGGCTACAACTGATTTCGGATGCTGTCTCTTAATTGGATTTGCCCAACCAAATGATTTCGATTGAAGGATACAAATTGAAATTGTCCGAGCAACTGATTTTGGRTGCTGCCTATTAATTGGAATTGGAAGAGGTATTATGCCGCCCGGGACATACACACACGCGGGTTTACGAAATAAGTGACTCGCGTTTACGACATAATAACTCGTATCGTAGTATGATGGAGGTGCCACACACAACACCGGATGAGGACCGCTGCAGACTGCGCTGTATACGTAGTGCCGGCGAAAACTTGTTTGGCACATATACATAGTACGTGGACTAGTCCCCTACAGAAGCTTCGCTACAACTACTACTGCTTGCTGTATAGTACGGGCTGCCTGCACTACTCTGAAAGCCACATTATGTGGTCATACCACTCTGTCCCGAAATATGAGCAACTTTCATTACCACTATGTCCCTATATATAAGCAACGTTCATACATAAATATTCAATAAAAACATCGCTTATATGTCGGGACAGGGTGGTAGCATTATTGTTGTTGATTTGCCCAAGATAATAGGAGAAAAACATAAGCAGGAAAGATACTTGTTGCCCCTTAAAACACAGACGAAATAATAATAACAAAAACGACCATCTTTCCGCAAATAGAACGTGCACTCTGGCACACATGTAAACAGCCGGGAGAACTCCTACATTTCGTTGTTGGATACCACTATTATTAATGGGCACGACACCATAAAAGATACCAGGGAATGATTTACCACTATGTCCCTAAATATAAGCAACGTTTATAAATAAATATTCAATAAAAACAGCGCTTATATGTCGGGACAGAGTGGTGGTAGAATTTTTGTTGATTTCCCCAGGAGAATAGGAGAAGCACATTATAATGTGGGTACGTACACCATGAAAAATCCCCGAGGATATCATATACCACTCTGTCCCGAAATATGAGCAACTTTCATACATAAATATTCAGTAAAAACAGCGCTTATATGTCGGGACAGGGTGGTAGGATATAGCATGCTGCAATCTTGGAGCGTGTACAAACCGGACAGTCCCGCGTGCCAGAAATAAAGAGAGAAATCGCAGTGCATCACCCCCCACTCGTACCAACCCCTCACTCTGCCACAACTGCAGCTCTCCACTTCTTCACGGTTTCTTGGCACGCTTTCCCGCACATAAACCTCACAAGTATCAACAGCAGCCGGCGGTAGCGGCTGCTGCAGCTAGCGGCAGCGGAAGGAGCAGCAGCAGCAGCAGCAGCATCAGCAGCAGCAGCAGCAGCAGCAGCAGCAGCAGCGGTAGCAGCAGCACGGACGGCGGTGCGAGGTCGCCGCGGTCTACAGTAGTATTTGCCAAGCATCCAAGTTGGGTTCTGGACGTGGAGAAGGCCTCTCGCGTCAGTGTTGTTGCTGCTTATAATATACTGCTGCTGCTGCTCTTGTTGTTTGCTGGCGCTGTTGGTGCTGGTGCTGCTGCTGGTGCTGCTGGTGCTGGTGCTGGTGCTGGCTGCTGCGCCTACTACTGTGCAGATTGCGCGTACGACGCCCTTGCTTGCCAACATCAATCAGGCGATAGCGGAGCTCACACTGCTGTTTCGTCTCTCTGTCGCTGGCACGCCGCTCGTTTTTGACAAAGCAGATTCGTTTTCCCGCATTGGGATTGTTGGGAGATCGGTTTTGATGTCTGATTTCGAGTATTTTGGTTTGTCACAAAAATCCGGATCTTCTTTTTTGGCCTAAATCGAATCTAATTTCTCCAAAGTTCCAGCCGACCCAACCCTTGGATAAATAATAAAAAAACGTATCCATATCGTTATCGTGTGCCCGAACTCCGAAAATAATTATTTAACTCTATTTGTGGTACGAAATAATAAAATTGGAATTGCGATCTAATTATTTTATTGTTTTGCACCCCCGCACCTGAAAATGAATAATTAATAATTTTTTGTTGGCCAACTGTACAAAGATTAACATTACGTACTCGCAAGATTATTTCTGTTACTTTGCTCAATTCTTGACGCGGGATCAATTCGCCCGCAGCAGGTCTGGTTTTCAATGATCATAATAAGTACTTTACTGGGACAGCTCACGGACCAGTCTATGCATGATCCAACCCATGGTTACCCCTCATGGTATATAAATATATATAAATTGATGTAGATTCAACCCTGGGGCTCGCACAATAAATAATTTTAATTCCGGGCCGGCCTCAGTATCGGAATCTCGGCACCTCAATATCTCGAGGGTTTTTTCATTTCTTCGGGCGCTCTCTTCGAGGATCGGCTCCGACGCCCCTTGCCCTTCGTCCCCCCCGCTTACCTTGCCGAGAACGCGTTCGGGGGCAGAGAGAGAGAAGCGAAAAGTAGGCACAATCTATTAAGGATAGCTACCATGCTACCCAGCAGTAGCCAGTAGTCTATACCGAGTCGCTGATCGGTAACATAGCCGCCTGTAGCGAGTAGGCCACAGCAGCAGTACAGAGTGCTACGGCAGTACAAGCAGCGGTATGTCGAATGCCGGTTCACAGTAGTATGCGGTGGAACCCTGTTGGATAAGTTATCTCGGATATATGCGGGAGAACCCCGAAATACCGTTTAGGGTCCAGCCGAGGTTATTTGTTCGAGTTTTAGTTTTTCACCGCATGCGAGGGGTCTTGCGACTTGAGAGCTACGTGATCGATCGACCATGCACACGCACTCTCCTTCACTCCTCTTCTTCTCTCCTCCTCCTCTTCATCCTGTCCTCTTGGACAAGAGCGATAATGAACACACTGGCCTGAGCGCCATTCTTCTTTCTATACGAGTTTCTGAGAGCTGAAGCTCGAGCAACAACCAGTTGGTTTGACACCGGCTGAAGTGCTTACCTCTGCGGCGGGCTGCCTGGTCTAACTCAGGAGCCGCGCACACACGCCCACGACGGGTAATGCCGTAACACAATCTTGGATCTTGGGTGGCATGTCGAGCATTTCTTTGAATCTTAACAGGGGGGGGGGGTAGTCACAAACACAAAGGGGTGACTTTTTAAAGTAACTGGAGTAGTATCATACAGGAGTCATATTTTGTCAGCCTGTTGCATCGCCTGCTTCGAAGAGCCGAGGTCCATGTTGCTTCGCAGGGCGTATCCTCGAGTGAGAGAGTTCATGGTGTAGATGCTCTCTACATTTCACAGTGCTGCTGTGGCGAGAGGGTCGACTTGAACAAGTTTGTTCGAGAGTGTATGCATGTACGCGAGGAGGGTACACGTATGTATGCAAGAGCGAGTAAGAGCATTTTGTCATTTTGATCTACTACTACTGCTGTACACCACTGCTGCTGCTATGGTGCCACACAGACAGGCAGTGTCGACAGCAATCAGTTCCACAGGAGTACGAGTAGTGTGGCTCAAATCATTGTTTTCCTCGAATGAATTATTAGTATCCCATGTTTTTAAGTCGTATGATACCCTGCAGCTTAAAAATACTATAAATAATATGTACTCGATTTGTTTTCATAGTCCACACGCAAGTTGCTGCAGTGTGCGGCTTTTTATGTTCTGGACTTTACGACAGCGGTTGTAAGCCTTACCCGATTTAATGTACCTTTAATGTACCAGGTATTGTAAAGGGAATAATGTACGTACCAGGTATGCATGGAAGCATGTTCGTACGAGTACGTACACAGCTTCAAAAATAGGTACTGGCTGTACAGCCAGCAGTAAGCTCGAGCATTTTGTAGGAGTACGAGCACATACTGTATACTTCGAATATGTAGAAGTACGAGTACTCACGCCCTGCTATACAATGCTATGCAGGGCTAAAAGTACTGCTGTTCTGTGTCTCTCATCATTGTTTTTACACCCTGCTGTACTTTTTGTGTGGTTTCCATGCGCATGTTGCAGCTACTTATTCTCCTGCTCTGTACTTCGAGCTGGGCCAGCCATAAAACGGTTTAAAAGTCGGATTCGGCGATTCCCCCATCAATTAAAATAATTTGGGCTTGATTTTTGGACACGGGGTAGCTCATGCACTCATCGACTCATTGACCTTCGGCCCTACGTATAGCTTTTTTTCTTCTTCCAAGAGATATGACCGATCCAACCACCCGAAAAAATACGAAAGCGACCAAAACTAGTAGAACAAAAAAAAAGTAGGGCCGACAGTGAATGGCTTTAAACTTGAAATTCAAATCCGGGGTTAAAAAGTTGGTGCAGTTCTCAAAATTGAGCTGGGTATCGCAGAAATGGTTTTTTTTCGTAGTGACTTGACTTAGTGTGTGGAATCGGTTTTGGTAATAACTCTTGATGTATGGCGAATTGGGCAACGAGACTTTTTTCATCGCTCTTCTCCTTGTGTCTTCAGCACTGTCTCCACTAAGTTTCGGTTTGATTGAAAAGTACGATTTATATACGAATTGTGTGTCGAAAAGTTGCTGTTTTCGAGTTTTCGCAGATACCTCGGCGAGATCTAGTCGGGAAAAACAAACGTTAAGAATTTTTCACATACGTTTTTTTTTGCATAAGCAGTGGTATATCAGGGTTAGTGTCCCCGATGTATATATGTAGCCTGGTTTGCAGTGGTTCACGAGATAGACTTTAGGAAGCTTTCTCCGTTTTATGGCTGGCCCAGCTCGTATGCTTGATTTCTTTGTTGTGGATTTATCTCCTGCTAAATTATGAATTTCGGATGAAACCCTTGGCATTCCTTTTAATTTATATGTTTGTATACGGATGGCATAATTCCAACTTCTTCCCTGCCCTACCCGAAGCATGGGTGCCGCCGGCACCCATGCGGAGCCCTTGTAAATACATGTACGATATTGTGGGTGGCCTCGTGGGAGAGCTCCTCGGCTTTTCTTAGACGTATAGCTGAGCCTTTTTCGCGATATCTCGCGATGAGGTCCACCCGGCGGCACGCAACTCGCTCATCGTGCTCGACGATCCCTGCTCTGCTTACTCTGCAAAGGGCGGTCTCGGCCTTGCCCTACCCGAGGCCCACGGGGGTAAGTTTGTTCGAGGATGTATTGCCTATTTGTCACAGGCTCGCCATACGAACGCACGCCGTTTTTTTTTTCTGACAGTCCCGTGTGGGATGATTATCTGTTTTGGACCTTACGAGACCCCAAAAATATCTACCGCATGCGCTCCGCAGGAGCGTGTCGATATAATTTATCGGTTTACGTGCCCGTCGGCCTGGATATAGTACCGGGCAGGGCCTCGCGTGCGCTCGCGGGCGTGAACATGCGGACGGTGGGCGCTGCAGCAACGTTTACCAAGAATATGGTGATGGAGAGCGCACATACAAAACACACACGCTCTTTTTTTTTTACACGCGACCGCATGCATAATCAAGGATTCCGTTTTTTTATGTCGACGACGAACCCGGATTTTTATAAGACCACGTACTACTACTACTACTGTACTGCTGATATACACGTGTACGCACGTATGGTACAGTAATACCAGCACCACAGCGAAAAGAGACCTGTGTACCATGGGTTCATACGTGCGTGGTACACCAGTGTGATACTAGTATACTATTAATACTGGTGTTTGTTGTTTCTGTTCGTATGCGAGTGATGGACACTCCAACTTTCCCAATAAAATTACGGTGATGGTCGAGAACTTGCTTTTTTTCGAAAAAAAGTGGTTCCGAAATCATTACCAGTATACGTATACTCGTACTCGTATTACATTTATAGTTGTCCCGTGGGCTACATGCAAGTTCCAAGATCGATTATGTTTTTATGCTCGATGCTGGATTTTACGAACTACTTCCCGCTGATACACGTACGAATTTTTGTAGCTTACTGCTGATATACACGTACGTACGTATCATAATACCTCAGTACCACAGGGGGATATTTACAAGGAATAAGAAGTTCGGGAGCCGTTATATTGAAGTTAATATAAAACGCATCCTTTCATCTCATGTAAATAAGAGGCCTAGCCTCCGTTTGTGAGTGTTTCTCATTAGGTGTCCTGTACTACTGCTGTACACCCCTTGGCAGTACGGAGTCGCTTTGTTCGCCCTAAGCTTAGCTATTAATCTACCTCAGTAGACTACTCCTCGCCGTTACGGGCATTGCGCGTAGCCGCAGGCGGGCGTCAGCCCGCCGCGGCGAAGCCCCCCTTGTATAATAATATAATCATATTAATATAATAAGGATTACACTTCATCCCTGCGTTTTCCGAGCCCGACGCCCATTGGTCGAGGGGGGCCCCCAGCCGGCCCCCGGCCAATCAGGGGCCGCGGCGCGCGGGGCGGGAGTTGCCCCTCGGGGGAACCCCCCAGTCCCGCCTCACCCGGGGACGATAGGGCCCCATCCCCGGTTCGGAAATCCCTCCGTATCTCTAGAACTCCAACCACCCGGGGGACGAAAAAAATAGTCCACCGGCTCGAAACCGCCCCGCACGGTGTGGAAACCCCAGCCCGACATACGCATCGCTGATTGGTTGGGGCTCGAAAATAAAGCCAGCGCCACCCGGGGACGATAGGGCCCCATCCCCGGATCGTAAATCTCTCCATACATGTACAACTCCAACAGCCCGGGGACGAAAACCGAAATCTCCCGGGCCGACACCGCCGCGCGCGGTGTGGAAACCCCAGCCACACCGGCCGGTCGCTGATTGGCTGGGGCTCGAAATAAAGCCAGCGCCACCCGGGGACGATAGAGTATCATCCCCCGACCGTGAATCCCGCCATGCATCCACAACACCTCACCCGGGGACGATTGGTCCCCATCCCCGGTTTGCAAAAGCTTCCGTATATCTACAACTCCGACCAGCCGGGGACGAAAAAAGCGATCCCCCGAGTCGAAACCGCCCCGCACGGCGTGGAAACCCCAGCCCGACATGCGCATCGCTGATTCGGTGGGGCTCAAAAATAAAGCCAGCGCCACCCGGAGACGATACGGCCCCATCCCTGGTTCGGAAATCCCTCCATACATGTACAACTCCAACAACGCGGGGGCGAAAACCGAGGTCCCCCGGGTCGACACCGCCGCGCACGGTGTGGAAACCCCAGCCACACCGGCCGATGGCTGATTAGCTGGGGCTCGAAATAAAGCGAGCGCCACCCCGGGACGATAGAGTATCATCCCCCGATCGGAAATCCCGCCATTCATCCACAATTTTTCACCCGGGGACGATTGGTCCCCACCCCCGTTATGGAAATGCCTCCGTATATCTACAACTCCGACCACCCGGGAGACGAAAAATACGACCCGCCAGATCGAAACCGCCCCGCACGGTGTGGAAACCCCAGCCCGACCGGCCGATCGCTGATTGGCTGGGGCTCGAAAATAAAGCCAACGCCACCCAGGGACGATACGGCCCCATCCCCGGGACGATAGAGTATCATCCCCCGATCGGAAATCCCGCCATGCATCCACAAATCCTCACCCGGGGACGATTGGTCCCCATCCCCGTTATGGAAATGCCTCCGTATATCTACAACTCCGACCACCCGGGGACGAAAAATACGACCCCCCAGATCGAAATCGCCCCGCACGGTGTGGAAACCCCAGCCCGACCGGCCGATCGCTGATTGGCTGGGGCTCGAAAATAAAGCCAGCGCCAGCCAGCGACGATACGGCCCCATCCCCGGTTCGCCTTTCGCGGTGTGGAAACCCAAATACCATTGGCTCGTAGCTCATTGGCTTTGTGGGCTGAACTTCGTGAAGCCAGCGTTCCTCACCAATGGGAGCAACGAGGTTCAGCATGTTCGTTAAACCCGATCTGATGAGCCGTTTTTTTTAGGAGCGGTTATCATTCCACATGGATCACCATCTACAGCCTTCGCTTGGCGCAGTCCAATAAGAAAACATAAGGCGCGAGAAGCGCGCCGATTTTTGCGCTTGTATAATAGGCATATGGGTTTCATCCCTGCGTTTTCCGAGCCCGACGCCCATTGGTCGAGGGGGGCCCCCAGCCGACCCCGCGCCAATCAGGGGCCGCGGCGCGCGCGGCGGAAGTTACCCCTTGGGGGGACCCCCCAGTCCCGCCGCACCCGGGGACGATAGGGCCCAATCCCCGGTTCGGAAATCCCTCCGTATCTCTACAACTCCAACCACCCGGGGACGAAAACAACGATCCACTGGCTTGAAACCGCCCCGCACGGTGTGAAAACCCCAGCCCCACCGGCCGATCACTGATTGGCTGGGACTCGAAAATAAAGACAGCGCCACGCGGGGACGATAGGACCCCATCCCCGGATGGGAAATACTTTCATACATGTACAACTCCAACAGCCCGGGGACGAAAACCGAGATATCCCGATCGACACTGCCGCGCACGGTGTGGAAACCCCTGCCACACCGGCCGATCGCTGATTGGCTGGGGCTCGTATCATAAGCCAGAGCCACCCGGGGACGATATAGTATCGTCCCCGGATTGGAAATCCCGCCATACATCTACAACTCCCCACCCGGGGACGATCGGTACCCATCCCCGGTTCGTGAATGCCCCCGTATATCTATAACTCCGACCACCCGGGGACGACAAAAACGACCCCCCCGGGTCGAAACCGCCCCGCACGGTGTAGAAACCCCAGCCCGACCCACTGATCACTGATTGGTTGGGGCTCGAAAATAAAGCCAGCGCCAGCCGGGGATGATACGGCCCCATCCCGGATCGGAAACCTCTCCATACATGTACAATTCCAACAACGCGGGGACGAAAATCGCAAGGCCTATCATGGGAGTCAACGGGACGGGAATTCCCATATGGGATGGGACGGGACGGGTATTCCCGTCCCGTCCCATCGTGAAATGTCTCCCGTCCACGACCTCCCGTCCCACCCCATCATGTTTTTCCTACCCATTTCCTCCCCATATGGCCGAACTAGTAAAACCTCCCGTCCTCCCGTCCCCACCTTGCTTCCCATCCCATCGTCGGATACTTTCTCCCGTCCCATTACTTCCCATCCCGTTGGCAGGATACTTTCTCCCGTCCCACTTGCTTCCCGTTCCATTATCCCCGTACTCCCGTTCCCATGATCATTGTGGACATGCTGCTCCCATTGTCATTTCCCATCTTCCTCCCATTTGCGCTTCCCAATCAACCTCCGAAATCTCCTATTTGCACTTCCCACTTACGTGTAGTTTCGTAGTTTCATCAGTGGAAGTTATATCAAATTGTTATCAATTCGTCAGCTGTGAGTTCAACCGATTGAAAAGTTGATACAGTTGTATATATTCATATATACATGAATCTTGGATTTGATTGTTTAATTAAAATATTTGCCATCCGACAATGTGCATTGTTGTCGTACGCTGTCGCTCTCCCATTTTTTTTTTTTTTACTTTTGGAGAAATATGCACAACACACACACGTTCTTCATGGCGGAATCGGCCCATCGCGGCTCGGCTGCTGAGCCTCCGGCACAGCCAAGTCGGTCATTTGCGATCGGTGGTACTCCCGTGAATAAGATGGGTGCATGCGTTGGGAGAAACAAGCAGACGTCAGGGATTTTGAAGTACTGCGTGGAGTTCGAGCCAGCTGTGGATAAGAAGAACGTGAAGTGCATAGTGAAACGAAAGCTGCCCGCGTCGGGGTTGCTCCCAGACCGCGAGGTTCATCTGCGGCCATATGATGAAGTATGTCAATTTTCCCATTGGATTTCCCGTTGTCTTTCCCATCGACACTGGCAATTTTCCCATTGGCTTTCCCGTTGTCTTTCCCATCGACAATGGCAATTTTCCCATTGTTTCCCGTCCCATATAAAACGTGATAGTCCCATCCCATCCCGTCTGAAAAAATCGGAGCCATCTTCGATTCCCATCCCGTCCCCATCAATAAAAAACTCCCATCTTCCCGTCCCGTTCCCATCCCGTCTAGAAAGCATGTGGACATTTCCCGCCCCGTTCCCGTCCCGTCTAGACGCCCGTCACAACGGGAGCAGAAGAATAAGAATTGACGATGGGATCCCGTCCCGTTGACAACGGAAGCCCATTTTTTTTCCGCCTGCGGCAGGCTAAACACTCCCGTCCCGTCTCACACGGTGCCTGCGGCACCATGATAGTCCTTGGAAAATCGAGGCCCCCCGGGTCGACACCGCCGCGCACGGTGTGGAAACCCCAGCCACACCGGCCGATTGCTGATTGGCTGGGGCTCGTATGCAAACCCAGAGCCACCAGGGGACGACAGAGTATCGTCCCCCGATCGGTAATCCCGCCATGCACCCACAACTCCTGACATGGGGACGATAGATCCGCATCCCCGGTTCGGAAATCTCTCCGTATCTCTACAACTCCGACCACCCGGGGGACGAAAAAAACGACCCCCCGGCTCGAAACCGCACCGCAAGGTGAGGAAACCCCAGCTCAACATTCCGATCGCTGATTGGCTGGGGCTCGAAAGGAAAGCCAGCGCCACCCGGGGACGATAGGGCCCCATCTCCGGATCGGAAATCCCTCCACACATGTACAACTCCAACAGCCCAGGGACGAAAACCGAGGTCCCCCGGGTCGACACCGCCGCGCACAGTGTGGAAACGCCAGCCACACCGGCCGATCGCTGATTGGCTGGGGCTTGTATACAAGGCCAGAGGCACCCAGGGACGACATAGTATCACCCCCGGATTGGAAATCCCGCCATGCATCCACAACTCCTCACCCGGGGACGATTGGTCTCCATCCCCGGTTCGGAAATTCCTACGTATACCTACACCTCCGACCACCCGGGGACGAAACAACGATCCCCCGGGTCGATACCGCCCCGCAAGGTGTGGAAGCCCCAGCCCGACCGGCCGATCGCTGATTGGCTGGGGCTCGAAAATAGAGCCAGCTCCACCCGGGGACGAAACCGCCCGATCCTCGGTTCGGAAATCCCTCCATACATATACAACTACAACAATCCGGGGACGAAAACCGATATCTCGCGGGTCGACACCGCCGGCCACGGTGTGGAAACCCCAGCCACACCGGCCGATCACTGATTGGCTGGGGCTCGTATACGAAGCCAGAGCCACCCGAGGACAACAGATTTTCATCCCCGGATCGGAAATCCCGCCATGCATCCACAACTCCTCACCCGGGGACGATAGGTCCCCATCCCCGGTTCGGAAATGCCTACGTATACCTACAACTCCGACCACCCGGGGACGAAAACACGATCCCCCGGGTCAAAACCGCCCCGCAAGGTTCGGAAACCGCAGCCCGACCGGTCGACCTCTGATTGGCTGTGGCTCGGAAATATAGCCAGCGCCACCCCGGGACGAAACCGCCCCATACCCTGTTCGGAAATCCCTTCATACTTCTACAACACCAAAAACACGGGGAGGAAACCCGAGGTGCCCCGGGTCGACTCGGTCGCGCACGGCGTGGAAACTCCAACCCCACTGGCTCCATTACTGACTGGCTGGGGCATCTTTGAGGGTATGCCGCACGCGGCGAGGATAAGATCCTATCGCCAGATAATTAATCCTTCCATACATTACCACTCGGACAAATCGGGTATGAAATATACATACCTTGATGGTCAACCATGGAACAACTCGCGGGCATCCCCGTCATGGAACGCCTCATGGTATAGAACATGGATAGTCCACGGGCGAACACATGGGATTTTCGCCACGGTTATCCACGGTGTCATGGTTCACCCCACGGATTGACCCATGGTCGATGTCATGATGGTTTCGTCATGTGGAATACACCACGGCATGCCCCATGGTTGGGGATAGGGTTAGGGTTGGGTAAAATAGGCCATGGCTTTCTCCATGGAACACCCTAAGGGACGCACCATATATATTTACCCGTGGGTTAGACCGTGATATATACACCATACACACCATGGGGTTCACCATGGTATATGTATGTATGGGGTTTTCCATGCGTACGTGGGCTTTGCATGGGGCGTTCCATGATGGGCTCTCCGTTTGGATACCCTACCAATGGTCATGAATCGTTGTGCCACGGGACAACCAACCACTCATGGACACACACCACCTGGTGCGTTTATCCACCCTATATGGAACCATCCATGGGACCGTTCATGTGGTTAGGGTTATATATTACTGTACGAACGTACGTAGAGCGAAGCAGTTATCTTATAGTTAATGTAAAACGCTCGCTTTGCCCAAATAAGAAATCCAGCGTGGGTCAAGTCAGCATATTTCGGTATTAATACAACAGTACTGATGTAGTACTGCCACTACTGTACTACTAACAGTTGTGCCGTACAAGGTATACCTGTTACTGTATATTATAGCTGGGAATTCGACCGATTATTTAATGGGTTTTGCTTAGGGCCTGGCTGTTGTGTGGAGATGTGGTGATGTTTATCTAAAATTATTTGCAAAATTTGACCTACCAGAGCGGCCAATCATCGCTCTTTCGTTTAGGGTAAGCTGGTAGGAGCGCTCGATTTAGTGCAGGCAGAATAACAGGGCTTTTCGGTTCCCGCCATGGCCGCGATGTTGTTTTTTTCTCTCTATTTCTTCCTACGGCAGTACGAGTATACTAAAACCCACACGTTTTTTTTTGTGTTTACACGGCGAAAAGAACGGGCATTGATTGACTTGATTTAGGGTTTTCGTGTAGCGATGTGCCCGACCCTCCGCGTCTACACGGCCGAGCCACGGGTGCGAGTGTACTAAAACGCACACGTCTTTTTTTCTGCGTTTTTTTTTGTTTTTCTCCCCCGACGAAAAGAACGGGTGGTATTGGGTAGATTTGTTTTTCGTTTCAGTGATAGTCACAGGTGCGTTGTTTTCGTACAAACACAGGGAGGGGTGTTAATTCAGCAGCTTTGTTGTTACGTTTTGCGTGAACTACTGTAGTATACCCGCACCGGAGATCAGGTGGTGCTTTATTGTGGGCTCTTTGTTTGGATAGCAGTGCATCCTCCACGTTGAAGCCTTGTCGGGCGTGATACCCTGCTGTACTACTGCTGGTGGTGATCCTGTAGACAAGAAGTATTGCCCAGTACGCGTGTAAACTTCATGAATACCTAAAATACAGGTCCTATAACCCGACACCTCATATACGTACGTTTCTGTGTTCGTTCGGACGAGCTGCAGAATCCAAATTATGGCCGATCCGCCATCGGGGCGGAGAGGTCCATCCTATTCCCCAATACATATACTTCGTACCAGAGATTGCGAACAAAAAGCAGACTGCAAAACACGAAAAAAGGAACATGGGAGTACTACTGCTGTATACTTTGTTTCCAATTACTATGTCACAACGTGTCATGGTATTCATGGGACCTTTTTCTTGCCAACACTACGTGCCGGCGCATTTTTCGATCCCTCGAGTATCCTTCTGTAAGTTGTAGTTTTTTTTTTTTCCGGGTTTGCGAGGCTTTCGCCTTGCAAGTTATAGAGATGTGGGAGAGGGTTGTGAAGCACAGTATCTTCGACCCATTTCTAAAACAAACCTGGATGGATTTTGTACCCTCCTGATTTATATGCATCTGCATATACTGCCCTTTAGGGTGGGCTTGTGTCATGGTGTTTATGGTATCCCCGTTTCCCCTCTGTTGTCGAGGTGGCGTGTTTCTGATAGAAACACGCCGAGCAAAGATTATTTGCTCCCCCGCCCTTCTGAAAATTATATCTGACCAGGATCCAGCGGTAGTAATAAAACATCATGAAAACATCATCATGTGAGTGACTGAGCGCGTCTCGTCTCAATCTGCTTCCGGTAGCAGGGTTAGCCCCGTACCGCATAATTGCAATCCAGTACCTAACCTGCCCAGGGTAGGAGTACCTTAATAAATGACTGTGAACCGAGTGCCTGGTAGAATCTTCCAGGGGTCGGGCCATTCGATCTTTGCAGGCTAGGGAGCACTTCCTGGTGGGATCAAGGTACGGGCGTAGACCCCATAACCCAACCCCTCGCCCCAACCATGACCCCGGGCCCAAAACGGCCCAAAAACGGGCGAGAAACGGGAAATACGGCTGTGCCGGTTTCATTCTTCCCCCCCCCGGAACCTGCTGACCACGATTTCCCCCCCTCACTCTATTAATAATAGTGATTGTAAATTTCCCGGAAACTTCCCCCCGACCAGTCCGTTAATACTACCGGAGGCGTGAATACTACTCTATTCGACACTACGTACGGTTGAGGGTCACTGCTGTGCGCGATAGGAATACAATTAGCCCCAGCAGCGCTCACCGTAACCCCAATCCAACCAACCAATGAATGTACGGGGATAGTCGTCTTCGTCTCGTACACAGAGTGCGTTAAATATGGTGTCGAGCAAGCGTTGAACTCTGCCAATAGTAAGGGAAATAGGGAAAGGGACGACAACATCAAATGCGTTATTGGGAACCCCTCACTCAGCCTGCTTTTATTGTTTTGGCTCATAAGACCCCCCGCCTCCCCCCTATAAATATATTATATATTAATAGGTTGGGTTGGCGTCGCTTGGCGACGACGCTGTAAAACATGCCTCTCACTGCGTGAGCTAGACAACCAGGGTGCCGTTGTTTTTTTTTTTGTTTGGCGGTCACCCAAGCTGGCGGTCTGGTTAGATCATTTGTGCGTGGTTGATAAGCCCAACTCCGCACAAGGGGAATGATTGTATCACGTAGTGTGATATGGTAAGGCATCCATGAGGCAGATACATAGTAATACCCATTGCTGTCTCTGGAAGTGGCCACACCAGATATTAAATTAATTCATTGGAGGCTGTCGTCCATATGCAAGTCCGCCTCAGAGGCGGTTCTTAGCAGGATGCAGCTCACCCTCCATGCGACTCGCTCAATACCTCACGGCGCTTCGCGCTTGGTGCAAGCAATGTCTGCCTGGTTGGTGAAAACCCAACATCCTCCGTCCCGGCATTGTAGGGATGCGAGGGTCTATGGTCACACGACTACGGTCGTGCACGACATGAGTACACCCCCCCCCTCCCCCTCCCCCTCCTGTATGCCGCTCGCTGCTGTACCGTTGCACGGACTAAACACCCTTTATACCCATTAGGAAATAAAGTAAAAAACCCACCCTCGCCCGTGTGTCTGCATTAAAAAAAACTCGCGCGCGTGTGTGCCGCTCAGCTGTGACGGAAAAACGAGCAAACTGGAAAATAGATTACCACCATTTTGAACCGCCTTGGATAGATGATAATAGGTGTTCACGATGATGGCGGGAGACAATCAAGGGATAGCCGGTATTTACAGAAGACAGCAGTGGCGCTGAACTCGAAATTCTTGAAAGCGTTTAGGCTGTGCCATTAACAGCTCGGCCTGAGCGCACGCCAGTCGGATCCGAAACGCAAAACGGCTGACACCCTCAGTACTCAATCGCAATGTCTAAATCAATAGTAATATGAGTGATGGTTCGTAGAAATGAATGCCAAGACCCAGTTCATAGGTTCCACGCAGGAAGCCCTCTTCCCCTCCCTCACCTTGAAAAACAAAACCGCGTGACGCCCTCAAGCTCCTGACCTAGCGCAGCAGGTGGCGAATGAAGAAAAACGTCCGAAACTTGCCGACCAAACAATAGTTCAACAGTAGGCGTGTGGTTCATTGCCCCTGATTTCTCCCCCTAGAGTTATACGTAGACACTGCTTCCAACTTTCTGCACACGTTTTTGTTTATTGTGTGCGAGGCAACAGAAACGGCACCAATTCCACTGCCTTCCTGTACCTCCCCAAGCCGCGTACACCATATCGCGCATCCATTCAACCCTAGACGGTTCCCCCCCGGCTCCTGCTACCTTTCGCCCTCCTCCGCTCCGCCGCCCCCGCCCGAAAAAAGAAACTCAGCACGTACTGGTACGGCGCAAGCCTTTCATGGCGGGTAGAGTAGTTCTGACGACATGGTTTGGCGTCGACGGGTAGGTACGACAACGATCGTTGGATATACGGCGGCAATGATCGTTGTCGGGTTTGTTTTCGTGTGAGGGGTTGTGGGCGGGCAAGAAGCATAACACGGGAAAAAGGGAAACAAAAAAGGAACAGCACCAGGGCTTCCCTGCGTGTCCCCCCCACCGTAGTACTAGCCTGGTCCGATGCCGCTTAACTTCACAGAGCGGACGGGATGTGGTGCGATCGACGTGGTATGGCCGTTCCTGGTTTTGAACAAGTTGGCGCCAACGTATACCCCGAGTTTTGGTATTATAGGGGGGGGGGGTCACTTTTCGGAGACTTTGTTTCCACGGCTCGCGGCTGCCCTATGATATCGCTTTGCTTTCGGGCTTTTCGGCCCGGCGACATTATTTGCACGGCCATCGAGGGGCGACCGGAGCAGTCTTTTTTCAATACCTCACATCAAACATGGTCAGAATGGAAAACGAACCGGAGCGTATGTGATCGCAGGTCGACTTACGAGCAGAAAACATTTTTTGTTTTGTTCTTGTTGTTTTTCTATTTTGGATCACTTGGTTTTAGATACCCCCCCCCCTGTCTCGCGCATGTGATCGTAAAAAAATGAACAATAAGAAAAATAAACATGTATTTATCTTAAGTTGTCTTCTGATAACAGCGCTCCGGTTTGTTTTCCATTCTGACCATTTATGATATGGGGTGTCGAAAAAAGACTGTCCTGCCACATTCGCGGCCATCGAGATCGCTTTTTTTTAACGCTGCGCGCGCCAACAAGGAGGTTTCGCAGTTTACAGTAGTTTACGGACTCCGTTTTCGAGGAGAGTGGCCTAAACCGAACCGGGTGGTGACAAGGGGCGGGGTGCTCTCTCTATATAGCCCCCACCGTGGCCTTGAGGGTGGCTCG
Source organism: Saccharina japonica (assembly GCA_008828725.1). NCBI lineage: Eukaryota > Phaeophyceae > Laminariales > Laminariaceae > Saccharina > Saccharina japonica. The sequence continues at coordinate 385,385 of MEHQ01004211.1, forward strand.
TGGAGGTAGATGTTAGTAATTCCGTTTTTAGGGACGGGTAGTGCCGACGTGGTTGTAGTTTGGCGTCGACAGGTACTATAGTTGCAGCAATGCTCGTTGTCTATGCGGTGCGGCGATCGTCGGCGTTTTGTTTTCACGTGAGGCGCGCGGTCGCTTGTTGGCGGACGACAAGTATTCAACAGAAATAACACCCCCCCACTTGCTAGTGAACTACCGGTAGTAGAGCTGTGTCGCTCGAGCTCGGTGCTCTTGACAAAGCGAAAAATGAGGTTCTGAGAAACACAAAATCCAAGCAGCCTGTTTGAAGACGACCTGAGGTCACAGATGGCTTGCCCAAAAGCCGCAACATTGACCGAAAGTTGCGGAACGAAGCGCCTTTCATATGGCGTGTGAGAAGAATGCTATGTACGCTGAAAATGTCCGTCGCCGGCAGGCAGACATGATCGAATCGCTGTTTCGGGTGTGTGCAGTGGTTGGGGTTTTATCTTGTCAAAAGTCCGAAATTAGTATAGTTCATGCAGAGCAGTTTGTACTATTTTCCCCCAACGCCAGGTACGCGTATCTTCTGGGTGCAGGGGGTGTTTCGAATATGGAAAATACCTCTAAAAGCGTCGTGGTTTTGAGGCGGAGAGGACGTAAGTTTTTGTTTCTTCCCCCCGAAACTTCTTCGCCTCTTTATAATCGATACACCGTAAAAGTGTCTTTCGTTTCGCCTGGTGGGAAAACATTCCTGGAGTGAAATATTATGATGGGAAACGACCGGTTCATAATTTTGCCAGGATCGAAATATTTCCGATTAAAAAAATATTCAAAATTGACCGAGATATCGGCAAAAACTCTAGCCTGGGATGCCATTTAGTTTCTTTTCGATACGGAGATCACACTTGAAGATTTCAAATTAAAGGGCAGGAAACGATTGCTCTGGTCTTTGCGCAGCTTTGTTTTCTTTTATTTTTTCGCTATTGACAAAAATTCGCGATAAAATGAATGTTTTCTCCAAAATGACACATTTTTTACCTGATTTTGCCCGATTTCGCGGTGCATTTTCTCCATTATTTCACTACTTACTTGATTTTAGTGAAGAATAAAATGAGTAATGCGATTCCCTCGGCCCTGGCAATCATGGCTGTCATGTTTTTTTTTTCAGTTAGCAGTATCTCTAAAGTTATTAATCGAAAACAAAATGTACATATTGTCCTGCACGGACCATACGTACGTGAGACTTGAAGTGATATACAGGCCCCGTTTGTCGCATCCGGGTCACACCTGGAGCATTACATGTACATACAGTAGAGTTTGTTTCGATGCCACGTGACCTCGCTTCTGACATCACCTGAAATTTACGTGTAAGACGCTATCATATGTTTGTCCTGCTCCACCGCGCGCGCGTGTTCGGGACTGTCACCAAAAGCATACCAGTTTGGGTGGAAACCCGTGACTCGGATAGCAACTTAGCTTTTAAGAACACGGAGAAGGTAGGGGGCAATAACGCCGTCTTGCTGTTCGCGACGGACCTCGCGAGGAAGTGGATTCCGCGGTACAAGCTGCTCAAGCGCTTCGAAAAAGTCAGGCTGTCGCCAGGGGAGATGAAACTGTTTTTTGTTTTAATATATTTACATACAGGGTATGTTTTATAAACAAATATGAAACATGCCTCGGCACTTCAAGGCGTCCCTGCTGTGACTCGCGGCCTTAACATGAGGCCGAGGAAACTCAAGCAAGATATGTACACGCCTCGGGACTACAAAGCGTCCCTACTACAACCCGCGGCCTTAACATGAGACCGGGGAAGCTAGAGCACGATACACGCCTCCTAGATACTACAAAGCGTCCCTGCTCCGACCCGTAGCCTTAACATGAGGCCCAGGAAACTCGAGGACGACACACGCCGCGGCACTACAAAACGTCTCTGCTTCGACCCTCGGCCTTACGATGAGGCCCAGAAAACTCAAGCACGATATATACACGCCTCGGCACTACAAAGCGCCCCTGCTCCGACCCGCGGCCTTAACATGAGGCCGACGAAATCCAAGCACGATACACGCCTCCTAAGCACTAAGAAACCTCCCTGCTCGGTCCCCCGGCCTTAACATGAGGCCGAGGAAACTCAAGCACGATGTGGGAACTCTCACGCGGCAATTGGCCCGACACACAACTCCTGCTTCGGGGCATCTAAGCCCCTCTGAGAAAACAAGAAATGCCGAAAACGGTTTTACTCACTTACCTACCCACTCACCCATCTACCCAACTAACCCCTCAACCCAACCGACTATCCGACGACTCCACTCCCCGATCACCCACCCCACCACTCCAGGCAGCATACGTCCCTTTTATTGTTGTTTTCTACGTTAAAAGAGGATACCCGTAGCTTCCGATACGACCGAAACACTTTTCAACTTGCGATTTTTCGTTGCGCACCTGGTAGTACGTAACAGTACGCGATACCCGCTGCTATTCACTTGTCGCTTAGCAACGAGCGCTAGAGGAGGTCTGGACAGAACCTCGCCCCAAGGCCCCTGAAAGCAAAACGGTGGACCCAAGAGCATGGCCGGTCTATAAACACTGCCATGCCATGCCCCCCCGTCCAGCGTGCTCCCATCAATCCCACTCTCCGACCATCAACGGTGGCTTACTCTACTACTAATGCAGTACACTCTACTGCTGTAGTGCACCGCGGCCTGTCTTGCGCAACCACCGAGACACAGGACACCGATACGAGTATTAGTGCTGGCGAGTTTTTTCCAAGCCCGCTTCCCTTATCGACATAACTTATATTTGGGCTGGTTCCACTGCTTGCAGCTGATACTGCTGCCACTCAACGTATTAGAAAACCGTCGCCAGGCACGGCGGTTACACATGCGGTTCACATATGCATATGGCGACGGCGAACTCTGCAGTCAACGATTGATGGGTTGGATCGCTCTATCAAAATCACGAACGAGTTCCGCCCGGTCGCCGTGTACCGCATGACACTGGATGTAAATTCCCTGCCATCCTTGGCGCGGGGGGGGCTGCATGTGCTCTACCGTTCGGGTGGGGGAGGGTGCAAGCGGGTGGTGCCGTGAAGAAACACGCGTACGAGTGTAACTACACTAGCGCCAGTCGTGCGAGGTTTCCGATGCGCTGGTGTTAACCTACGAGCAGACCTACCGCAAACGTCACTATGTCCGCCACCACTGGCTGTCTACGCATTCACGCCACCCCCTCCCCACACACGCCACTCTACCGCCGCGCCGTACGCCGCTATCGCCACACCAGTCTCCACTCGCCGTCTACAGTGCGCCATGTCCAAGTTGTCTGTGCGCCTCTGTTGCTTTGACTCCGACGCGCTGACAGGCCCTATACGGCGCACCATGGATTCTTGTCAACCAACACCCTCAAACACCCCCTCTCCACCCCCTCTGTGGTTCTCAACACAGGGGAAAAAAACACGTTGAATGTCAGGGAATTTCTGCGCGCTTCAAATAACTCCCCCGTTCCAAGGTAAGGTTCCTAGCCTGGGGAAAAAACGATTTTTACTGCCAAAACTGGCTGTGCGCTAAAAATACCACCCGGTTTGTCCAAAGTTTCTAACGCGGGGAAAAAACGCTTTTACTGCCAAAACTGACTGGGCGCTTCAGATTACCTCCCTCACTCCCGATCGAAGGTTCTCAGCACGAGGCACAAAACTCGGGCAAATTGTGAAAAAAGATCTGTGCGCATCAAATACCCCCTCCGAGGTTCCCATTATGGAAAATAAACGCGGTAAACATAACAAAATGTGTGAGTGCGCCTCAAACTTCCCCCCTCCCCTCACGAGGTTGTCAACACAGGGAAAACAGACGCGCTAAACGTCATATCGGCGGTGTGCTTCAAATACACCTCCCTCCCCCTCCGCTCTGCGAGGTCCTCAACACGGGGTAGAACACGCGGTTAAAACTGCACCCATCCATCCAGCGCCGCATCTTCAGACCCACGCTGCGACGGCGAAACACGTCCTGTTGTCCACGCCGCGTCCGGTCTAGCGTTGGATGCGGGGTGGAACAGAAGTTGTAGGTAGTGCCTGAGAGAGAGGAAACAGAGCACGGAAGGCAGCGTTGGTAAGTTCCGAGGAGGAACAGTCACCCAGTACGACATATTCGTTCTCATGGCATATATCATATATCGGGCGCGAAGTTTGCCCCGCTACCGTTTCTGCTGCGCTTTCTAGCGGGGACACCCTTCCGTGTCACGGGGCGTGGTAGGAACTAATGGAAGGAGAGAGCGGACGGAGTGCGATTTTGATATTTGTTGTTGTTTTGTTGAAATTCCACGCGTCTCAAAACGACGCTGATGTACTTCGAGCAACACACTATTGTTAGGCATGTTAACCGGCGATGAACAGACCGTTCAGACGTTTGCGCAGCTGTGCCAGAGGTCCCGTGTCTAGACCATCCCGCCCCCTCCCCCCTCCTTTGACCTGTCAAACCGTTCAGAACCCGGGACCCGGTAGGGGGTCGCTTTTCGGGTTTCTGGTTTCAGCGCCACAGACCCACTTGGGTGAGTGGCTTCCCTATTTCTTTGCGGTATTAACAGGGGTGCATGACAAAAAAGACAAAACGACACCACACTCCTAAAAAGCTCAGGTCATAATGAAAAAACAAACCAGTGGTGCCGCAGGGCTGTTGAACGACGTCACGAACATCGATTTTTGTTTTCCTCAATTTTTGGTTCAGTTGGTTTTAGTATACCCCCCCCCTCTCCTGTCTGGGGCTTTAAAATGGGTGTCGGGCTGTCGGATGTTTTGGTTTTGCGTTCGACCGTCTTACGCTGATTTCGTTTTTTATTTTTCCCCGGGTGATATACGCAACAAATAGCTTCACGTCTGTATCAGAGCCACTCACGCGACTGGCCTAAACTCGGTCGTGAAAAGGGGAGTGCCCGCACCCTACAGAAAAGGGGCGTACCACCCCCCCCCTAACCTTCAAATGGGGGTATCTCCCCCCCCTACAGAAACATGGGGTACACCTCTACAGAAAAGGGGGTACCCCCGCCCTACCATGAAATGGGGGTACCTTTTCCCCCCTCCATACCGTAGAATGGGGGTACCTTCTCCCCCCCCAATATTATAAAAGGGGGGTACCTTCCTTCCCCCCCAATATTGTAAAAGGGGGGTACCTTCCCCCTACCGCCAAAAGTGGGTACCCCCCCCCCCTACCGTAAAGACGTTTGGTTGCTACAACATCGGGTATCAAGAGGAGGAATGCATGTGGTGCTGCGTGCGACCGGCGACGAAAAGCGTTACGAAAAGTCGACACCCCACACCATTCCAAGCCATCCCAGGAACGGTACGTACCACACGCCAAATCCGATCGAACGTGAAATATCATTCGTATAGATACCACGGAAAAACAAAACCAAATTTCTATCTTCCTGCTGCTTTTTTAACACAAGATGAAGGCCCCTCGCGACCTGTGTGGAGCTCTTAATCTTAGACCTAGGTACAGGCGTCTTCAACGATTTAGAAACAAAAAAACACAGGCAGCTCGTAGCGTTTAATAACTAAACCCTGTGCCGGAAAAATATGATATTACACCACCTTCCTTCACACTCCGACATCATCAGTGTATGTGTAGTCCTACTCATCATAGTATCATGCCAGAGGGGAGGGGCGAAATTGTGTGTGTTTTTTTTCTCACCTGCCTTACAAGAACTGCAGTACGTTCTTGAACACGCCGAGCTCCCCCATCCCCACCACTTCCGTCACCACGTCGCTCACACTCGCATGCTCCGCGGATTCCCCAGCAGCGATTTCTGGGCCAACGTTGTTACCGGCCGCACCCCCCCCCCCAAAGCCCCACCCTCGACCCGCGAAGACTTCGTCGGACGAGGCGATGCGTCTTGTTCCGGAAGGTCTTGGGGCTCCTTTCGGAGGCGAGAGCGGCACATCATCAGCAAGCGCCGGCGTTCCCACGCCCTGTCGCCGTGGACCCTGGCCAGCAGACCCAGTACGGTCGGGTTGTTGACCGCGGGTACCACTTGCGCCGGAGTGCGGCCGTGGCTGTCGACGGCGTTCTCGTCCGCGCCCGACTCCAGCAACAGCTCGATCATCTCGGCGGCCTGGTCATTCTCGAAAACGAAGGCTGCTCGGTGGAGCGGCGACATTCCCAACACGTCGCGTTCGTTGACGTCAGCGCCGTGACGTAATAGGTCGCGCGCGGCGCTGACCGCCTGGACCTCTGCTGCCATATGCAGAGGCGTCTTCCCATCCCTGGTGCCTCGGGCATGCACGTTGGCTCCCATCTCGACAAGCAGGTCCACCATGCCAGGCGTGTTGTGGAGTGCGGCCTTGTGCAACGGCGTGTGGCCGCGCGAGTCGGGGGTGGTGAAGTCCGCTCGGTGCCAGAGCAGCAACCTCGCACCGTCTACGTCCCCCAAGCGGACGGCCACGTCCAGCGCCGTTTCCGTGAGGCCCAGTAGGCGGGCGTTGATGTCCACGTCGCCCGTCTCCAGGAGCACTTGCATCGCGTCAAAACTCCTTTCCAAGGCCGCATACCTGAGCGGCGTGTAGCCCTGGATATTTCTGGAGTCCCTGTCTGCGTCGAGCTCGCAGAGGGCTATCACGCACTCGGCATGGTTGTTCTGCGCAGCGAGGTGCAGAGGCGTCCCCCCCGTGGGCCCCTGTTGGTTCACGTCCGCCCCGGCTTCCACGAGCACGCCGATCGCGTCGAGCTTGCCGTACATGGCTGCGGCGTGCAGGGCGGTAAACCCGGCGTCGCTGACAATTTCGACGTTTGCGCCGTGCTGGAGGAGGGCGTTGATGACCCCGACGAATCCCTCGTGAGCGTCCGTTTCGGGGCTGTCGCATTCAACTGCTTCGTGGAGGGCCGTGCGGCCGACCCGATCTAACGCGTTCACATCTACGTTGTTGTCCAGAAGGGCCTCGACGGCTGCCTGGTCCCCCGTGGCAGCAATCTTGTGGAGAACGTAGTCCCCGTCCGCACATGTGGTGTTTGCTGACGCGCCAGCCGCCAGCAGTTGCACCACCCTTTCAATGTTGCCGGTCGTCGCAGCGAGTCCGAGCGAACGCGCCAGAAGTTTTCCCAGGTCTTCCGTGCCCCCCAAGCCAACAAGCGTGTCGTCCAACAACTCGGCCTTCTCGGCCTCTGTCATCTTTCGTACCTGTGCACGAGTGCGAGCCATCGCGCTGGGAGAGCGGAGAGCACAACGATGCGCGCGGTCGAGTTGAACCCGTCAGATAGTGACTCCGTGGAATTGTACACATAGTAATTATACAAAAAGTGCACGAAGGAATAACGTGCTCGTATTTACGTATGATATTGTATGTGTACGTATGTCCACAGAACAAAATGTTCAGGATATTTACTGCGGCAGGTTTCGGGCGTCGTGAGTCACATATTTAGAGACCCATGCACTAAAACTATTAATACTCGTAGTATATTTAAATCTACAGGTCCGTCCGTTACAGGCCTAAATTGCAAATTGTCGTTTCCTGACATACTGTATTCAGTGTATCATTATATACAGTAGTACGAAGTACCAGCACCAGGTATACATAGGTACACGTAAGCCGTGAGTTCTCGCGATCGGTCGATATGATACCGGGGTTGTTATACTTAGGCGGCCGGGCCGTAGACCTATGTATGTATGATATATACATGTAACAACGATGTGAGCTTATCGAACCCTGTTTTGTTCTCAGAGAGATTGGTGAGACGGCAAACGTTTGACCCGGGAATCCACAAAACAAAGCAAGTTCTTTGTTGCCACAGAGTGATAGTTTGGCACGAAATAACGTGTCCAGCAGCATCATCATCGCAATCGGTGCCTGTACAAAACATCGGTGGCGGCGAAAAAGACCCCAAAGATACTTCCGCCTGCATCGGCGTCGGAACGGACGCAATTCCCGGATTTGTTCTGGGCGGAGAGCCAAAGAAAGGGTGGCATGTATTGTACGCGTAGGTATCTGCGGCAAGCCGCACATCGTAACCCCCAGCGTGGAAAGCATCGTATCACAGCCTCCGGCGGGTGGTGCGCTGTGCGCGCAGTGCTGACAAAAAATGCGCACCAGAGCAACATTTTCACGACCGATTTTAGACCGGTACTCAACTTTGCAAGCTGTGCGTGATGGATACATGGATCGGTTGTGCGTTTCCTACTGCAGCATGCTGTACATTCCTCGCGAAGGATACAGGGCGGCGAGTCCCCTGGATGCTGCCAGGGGTCAACAGGACGATGATACCTTTTATCAGAGGCGTGCTTTCTCCAGATAGATACTACAGTTCGTAGATGATTTCGGCCTCCTTTGCCATCCCGTGGACATGTTGAGATAATCTGCTGTACTGTACGAGTAGGTACAGTACAGTCAATCGAACGTAGCCTGCACGAGGGGGGCAAACACTGACTCGAACGACACTGTAATGATACCTACCCTGCCTGATACCGGCTATATCTGTCACCTGGTGCCGTACACCTGGTACCACCGTTCCGTGTACCGGCATCAGGTACGTACGCGTATACGTATGCTACCAGGTGCAGTGCGTCGCGCACCGTATCACACGGACACGGGTGAGAACATAGCACAGCCTCTATATGCAGGACGAATGATATTCCAAAGAAAAAAAAGGCTGGTTTTCTCGACAGCGGAGACAGAGTGCACGCCGAGAGACAGACGCGTCTGCGTGTCTACGGAACCATCTCGACCAGATCTTGCCAAAGCCAACCTTCGGCGTGTGTGCCCGCCATGTTTTGGATTAAATCGCCTCTGAAAGTCGTCCCCCAGGGGGTGTGATATCTTGCGTGCTATACTCGCACGGTAAAAAGCAATTCTTATTGATTGGTGTTTGATACCAGGTACCAGGTACCAAGTGATACGTACGTACGGAACTTGCATCGTATCATGGTCTCAGGTTTTCACCGTGTATACAACACACGTATACAGCACATACCTCACACTGGTTGCCTCGTACCCAGCTGCTTGCTGTGCTGTGGTGTGTTGCTCCCTGCTGTCCTGCCGTACGCACTGGCTGTAGGACGAACCCTGGTTGACAACTCTGTGGTAAGAGATGCAAAATCACCGCACAAACAACGGCAAGCAGGTGTTTTTTCAAGAAAAAAAAAAAAACACGACCTATTCTCTACTATGTACCGGAATATAAGGAACATTTACATATTATATGAATATAAAACTGGTTTTTATATTTTGGTATAAATTGGTTATAGGCAATCATTGGCACATCGTTTTGTCGGATATCTTTTTTTCACAGTTTCAACGGTTTCAGATGTCTCGCTTGTATTTTGGATGTTGTACGAGTACGTATCAAATACGGTATTTAGCTGTGTGAGATCGAGGATACTGACGATTTCGTCGAAATTCAGCAGCAGCACATGATACTTACTAATCGCGCGTACGAGTACCTACCCACGGGTTTTGAATGTATACCGGTACGGTACAGGACACCTCTTGAAAAACAGGCTGCTAATAAGAAAACCAGGCTAATGATAAATTCGAGGGTCGTGATCTTGAGTTTTATAGTGTAGAAATCACTCTCTCAAATAAGAAATCCAGCCTGGGCCAGCGTTCCTTTTGTTCTTACTACGTAGTTCGTAGGTGTCATCTCGTCCTGTTGTACTGTATGGCATCATGAAGGATATACACGTTCTTTATACGTATTGAGGGGAACAAAATCTGGCAGCTGTGTATAAACAAACGGGTACTTGTACATCACATATACCTTTTGGTACTCTCCATGTCGCAGCAGCAGTTGTTGGTACTATATTACTGTAATACTACTGCTTTATGTACTACTCCTGCTGTAGTAGTACTTCGTGTGTACGCGTACTGGTATGCGATAATACCGACTTCAAAGTTTTGACGACGCGGGGCGATTTTTCGTTCGCCAACTGTGCAAAGCTCAATTCTTGACTGGATTAATATGTCCGCCCATTTTTAATGATCTCAAGTACTTACTGGGACAGCTCAGGACCAGTCTATCGCCCAACCCACGGTTATATCCATGGTATAATACCATGGTCAACCATGAAACAACTCGCGGGCACCCGCCATGGAAGAGTGACATACAGTACATCTTTCGGATTCTCATGGGACGTCCCATGGGACATCCCATGGGACGTCCCATGTGAGACTTGGACGCCCATGGGATGGATAATGTCATGGGACGTCCCATGGGAGAACCCATGGGACGTCAAACCCATGGGACGTCACATGTGTTTCATAGTCCCATGGGACGTCCCGTGGGGTTCATAATCCCTTGGGGTACCCTATGGTATTTCTTAGTCCCATGGGACTTCCCATGGGATAGACGTTCCCATGGGAAGTTATAGCGGATTAACCATGGGACGACCCATGGGACATCCCATGGGACATCCCATGGGGTGGGCTGTCCCATGGTACTTCCCATGGGATAGTCCATGAGTTATCCTATTATGGGACAGCCCAAATCCCATGGGATGTGCCATGGGTCGTTCCATGAGATTCCAAGTATAATGTAGTACTTGATTGTCAGATGGTAAATAAAATAATATTAAACAAATAATATCCAGCCTGGGTCAGGTCAGGATGTTTGTTTCTTACTCTCAATACAACAGTAATACTATTAATACTATTAATACTACTTACTACGTCGTATTCGTACCAGGTATTATACGTATATATATGTATATAATTCGTTCCAGAGGTATACGAATAGCGGGGGGAAAAACATTATGCAAAACAATCGAAAAAGGGAAGCAATGAGGAGAGTAAAGCAGTGCTGCTATTAATATTATGCTTCTACTGTTACCTTTAGTACTACTGCTGCACCTTACCATCTGTCACTAAGTGTAAGCACCGTCTTGATTGAATATTAACGTACAAAAGGTGCTTATGTTGAGGGACAGAGTGGTACCAGTTATTTGACACTGCTGTTATTTTGAGGATCGCTGGTACTGTTTGTGACGGGCATCACTACCCCTGACCCTCAAACAATATAATAAGTTCGTATTGTATGGGGTTGGTTTTTTTCGTCTCGTGCACAGAGTGCGTCAACCATTGTGTGTGTGTCGAATAACAGGTGAACTCTACTATTATTATTATAAATCCCTTTAGGGTTTAGTTTCTGTTTCGGCTCTGAAATACCTCTATTTTTTCTTGACCGCGGTTTTTTCATCGTGATTTTTTTGCCGTGGTTATCTGTCGCCGCTTTTTTGTCCGCTTTTCGCCGCCGGGCGAACATCCGGCCTCAAGCAAGCCGCGACAAGCCGCGACCGCGCGCTCGCGGCAGTGCCTTCGCGCATGTCACCCCCCGCTCCCTGGGAAGTCTCGTGGGTCTGCTCGGTAACCTCGGCGAGGAATCACGCTCCCCGTCCAAAATGCCGTATTCACTCGACGAGAATTTCCGATACTACGCGTATTATTAAGAGAAATGGGAAATGGGACAGCAAATTAAATGGGTTGGGAACCCTCACGTCAGTCAAGTCAGTTTTTTTGTTTCGGGCTTAAGAGACACCCCCAAGAAGTTCGCCTCACAAGCGATTCTTAGTAGGATGCAGCTCACCCTTCATGCGACTCGCCGAACATCTCACGGGCGCTTCGCGCTTGGTGCTAGCAGACAATGTCTGCCTGATCGGTGAAAACCCGACATGCTCCGTCCCAGCATTGTAGGGATGCAAGGGTCTATGGTCATACGACTACGTACGTACGCCCATGCATGAATATCGAGTACACCGCTCGCCGCTGTACCGTGGCACGGACCAAACACCCTTTATGCCCTTTAAGTAGATAGAGTAAATAGCCCATCCTCGCCCGTGTGTCTGCAATAAAAAAAAACGCGCGTGTGCGTGCCGCACAGCTATGATGGAAAACAAGCCGAAACAGTAATTTCAAAAGAGATCACCATTCATTTTGAACCGCCTTGGATTGGTCGACCACAATGCGTTCACGATAGATAGATACTCGTCGTAATGAGTGGCGGTTTAAAAGCATCAAGATAGAGACGGTATATACAGGCGGTGGCGCTGAACTCGAAACGAATTATCGAAAAATATTTTTGGCTGTGCTACTAACAGCTCGGCCAGAGCGCACGCCAGGTGGCCGCAGAACGCAGAACGGCTGGAACACCTCAATCCTCAATCGCAAGGTCCAAAACAAATAATATTACGAGCGATGGTTCGTATAAATGAATGCCAAGGCCCTGTTGATAGGTTCCACGCAGTATGTGTGTCCCGCCCCCCTCCCCCCCCCCCCCCCGCAAAAAAAAAACGAGCGACATCCTCAAGCTCCAGACCTAGCGCACGTGATCGAAGAAAAACGGCCGAACCCTGCAGATAAAATACTTGATGTACTCTCACTGATGAATGCACGTGGTTCACCACCCTTCGCATACTTCTCTCCCGTACGTAAGAGTTTATCCGTAGGTACTGTACTGCTCTCAAACTTCTTCACATTTTTTGTTTTGTTTTATTACGTTGCCGGCAAAACTGCCGTTAATCGACTCTCGCCTGCGACGACCATCCCTGCGAGCACCGCCCGCCTCGATTCCGCGCATGCACCATCTCGCGTATCCATTCAACCCTAGGTAGCGCCCTCCCCCCACCCCCCCCCCTTCCCTCCGCTCCGCCCCACCCCCCCAACCCCTGCCTGAAAAAAAGAAACGTCATCACGTACTGGTACTGGTACCGCGCAAGCTTCTCGTGGCGCGCAACTAACTAGAGGCGGCAGCGCGAGACGCGCCGGGGCGAAGAGGAGACCAAAGGTAATTCAAAAGCGCGCGCTCGATATGTGCGACGCGTCGTCCAGTCATAAAAAAAGGTCACACCACATCGCACCGTGATACCGGCTCGGCCCGAACTACGTGCAAGAAGAAGGAACGAGGCGATCGAGCGAACGCAGCACGCACGCAAAGCACGCACGACCGGCCGTGCTATTATAAGTGAGAAAAATATGGGAAAAAAAAAATACTACTTTTTTTTTCGTACGGCGGAACCGCGGTTGGATGTATTTCGCTCTCGTCTCAACGAAGTGATCTGCCCGTGTGTTCCTTCCTTCTTCAGTCAAAACGTGTCGCGTAGGCATAAAATCAAGCGCGCTATGTACCCTCGGTGTTCACCCTAAAATGCAGGCAGGCAGGCGGGCAGGCAGGCAGGCAGGCAGGCGTCAATTTCACACGCCCACATTCATCCATGACCGCCCGTGCTCTCCCTCCATCAGGCGACACGTGCCTAGACAAAACCACCCCCCCCCTGTACAATCCCTCTTGCCTCCCCCCCCTCCCGCCCCAACCCCCTCCCACTTACCCCCCTTCAAAAATAATACGGAAACAATGAAAAAAAAACACGTTTAAGTCACTCCGCCAATTCCACCCATCACCACCCTTCCAGCTCTCGGATCGTCACATCCCACCCCATCCCCTCAACGGCAGGGGGCCCAGGTACAGCGCCAGCGCCCCCCCCCCCCCCCGACTCGACGCCCCACAACCCCCCCCCCCCCCCCCCCCCCCCCCCCCCTCTCCCCCCGCCTCTTCTTCTTCACCCTCGCCCACCGCCATCCACTCGAGGAACAAATCGTACTCGTCGCTGCCATCTACGGCGTGCCGGTACGCCTTATCCCCCGCCTCCAACTCCTCGTCTCGCTCTTCCTCCTCCCACTCTTCCCCCGCCCCCCCCGCCCCATCCACTCCTTCGCCCGATCCTCGTCGCCGTCTGCCCCCTTCCCCCTCCGTCGGGTGGCGCCCGCTACCCACACGAACACGCCTCCCAACGCTCGGTAACGCCCCTTCTTCCCCCCCGCCGGCGCCGCCGGACCCCCTCTCCAGCCCAAGGCTGTCCGCGAACCGCCTCTGAAAGCGCACGCGCAGGCCTTCGGCGTCGGCAAACCGGCCGGCTTTTTCGTACGCACGAGCCAGCGCCAGGCACGACTTCTCGTCGAGGCCGAACCACGTACTCCCCTCCGTCCCCTCCCGGGAAGCCGGCGTGGGGGCGCCCGATCGATCAAACCCGTCGCTGACGGCGCCGCCGGCATCACTACCACCGACAGCGCCGACATCACCAACAAAAATGCTGCTGACGTCATCGTCAATCGCGGCGCAGTCCTCAGAAAAGTCCTTGGCGAAACCCACCAACGCCTCCGCCTCGTCCAACTCCCCCGCGTAGGCGCACGCGGCAACCGCCGCGCTGATCGCCGCGAACCCCCCGGCGCGAGTCCCGCCTTCCACGATTTCCCTGCCACCGCCGCCGCCGCCGTTACTGGTGCTGCTGCTGCTGCGACTCGCCGATTCGGGTCCCTCCCTGCGAGAATCGAACCGCAGAGCCACGTCTCGCGCCCCTTCCCAGTCCCCCGACCGGGCGAACGCGCGGGCCGCGGACGCGAGCACCAGCGGGCCCACCCCTCCACCCGCGGTGGTGGAGCCGGCGCCGTCGGTGGAGGACGCCAGGCGCCCGTCCGCGTCGGCCAGGACTTGCCGCACGACGGACGCCGCCCCCTCTCCCCCCTCCACGTACCGCGGGATTTTTCCCGCGGCCGAGAGCAGGCGAACGTACAGGCTGCGCATCCCTTCAACGCGGTCCTCGGGGCGGCGGCGGGGGCCACCGCCACCGCCACTACCATCATCCGTTGCTCCCGGCGCTGCGGCACCTGTGGTGTTACCGCGGGGTGTTTCCGGTCCGCTGCTATTTCGCAGCCCGTACTCGCGAATGAGCCCGAGGACTCCCAGCGAGGCCCTGGACCAGTGCTTCTGCTGGCTCCTCGCCCAGCAAACCGCGGCGTACGCCTGCCAACCCACCTCGACCCCCCCTTCGGCGGACATCTCCGACAGCACCAACGACAGCGCTTCTCCCTGCTCCTCCTCCCCCCTCGCCTCTTGGCCGGCCTCCCGCCCCCCGCTCTCCGTCTCCGCCATGCCGCTCCCACCGCCGCCGCCACCACTGCTGCTGCTGCTGCTGCTGCTACGGCCGCTGCTGATACTAGTGCCAGTGCTGCTTCCATCGCCCCAGCCGCGTCCATAAAGCGCCGCCCTCTCGTCGAAGGCGCGGTCATCCGCGACGGCCGCGGCGCAAGCCGCGAGCGCGTAGTGGCGCGCCCCGGGGGCAAGCTCGCCCCCAGCGTCCCTCATCTCGGCCAGCAGATCGCGCGCCGTCTCCCAGCGGCCGAGCGCGCCGCAGGCGCGCAACGCGGCGGCGTACGTGCGGATGCAGGGCGGCGGGCCGTGCGGCTGGTCCCTGAGCTCGGACCACAGCGCCAGGGCGGGCTCCCACGCGCCGCAGCGGAGGCACGCGTGCATGACTGTCCGGTAGTCCTTCAGCATGCGGCGCTTAAGTTTTGTTGATGTTGTTGATTTTGTGTTGTAATTAAATTGAAGAGCGTGCGTTGGTCCGTGGAAAAAGAGGAGGCAGGTGAGATCGGGGGGGTGGGGGGGGGGGGGGAGCGGGCCGGCGGCAGGTGGGGCGGGGGAAGGGGAGGGACGGAATGGTGGGGATATTCATTACTAGGTTTCGTTTCGTTTTTTAAGAGGCATATTTCCATTCACCGTCATATTAAAAGCTGTGTACGGATTTGTTTCCCGTTTATAGTGTACGAGTATCATACCCTGAGGCGGAACGAGTATGATACTCTGAGGCGGAACGAGTATCATACCCTGAGGCGGATGTAAGCAGCGGTTCACCCCCTACACATACTATACATATAGGTGTGCGTGTGCACCGGTGGCAATACTCGACCCCCGCCCCCCAAACACCCCTTAAGTATCACTCGCGTTTGTCGCGAGGAGTCGAAACGGTCGAGAAAAACACAGCAGTAGTCGACTGCGACTCGCAAGCGAGCCCACCTGACAAGTACAACAACAGTGCTAGTGGTTGAAATATCATAGCAGCAGTCACACCGCCAGTCAACCACTATCTACCGTTTAGCACCACCCCAGCCCTCTGGGGGTGGAAACGCCATAGTATACAGAGCACCCTTCCGTTTCCATGGCCAACGATAACCCCGAGCGGGGATATAACTTCTGGACAACACAATGCTCCGCTGAGGGGACTTTTAATTTTTTCATTCGACAAAAGACCACCGGACGGAGGAGGAAGAGGAGCTCATGCGCATACAAATATAGTACCGATACCTCTTGGAACATTCGATGCGGAGCCGCCGTTTAAAATAATATTAATAACGTTTCGTTCAAGCGAGAGAGCCTCCTCCTCATACGAAACCCCTTTAGTCTAGAGTTGCACCCACGTTTTTGGGGAACAAATTACTTGGAGATAAAGAGTTAGAAAAAACATTGCAGTGGTAAAAGGGGCTACTACCAAACTTTCGCGCCTCGTCTCCGTCAACCAAAAAAAGTACCGACAGAAAATACCAGGTAGCTACGTAGCTAGCTAGACGAGGACTGTCAAGACTGAAGCTTTTGCTCGGCCAAGCTTTGACGAAACGGCTGAAACATAATTGACGCTAAACCTTTATAATCCTAGCCCTATAAACCCTAACCTCGGCTGGGAATATTCTCGGAAAATTCTCGGGAAAAAATATGCAATGAGGAGATACAAGCAGTAGAGTACGGACTGTCAACCATTGTGTCGAAGCTTGGTCAAAAACCGAAAACACTGCAACTCAGAGCTATAGACCTCGTCTCCTGCGTTCGACATACCTGCCAGTGCACGGACGCGTCCATCATCTCCCACNTATGTTCCTTTTGTATATTGTGTACCAGGTATATATTTTAATTATCCGTCCATGCCTCTTCCTCCGCCGCCACCCGGCTACTAAGGAAACGTTTGATTCAAGTATACCCTACAACAAACAAAAAAATAGAACTATCAATGCTTTCTGTTATCTCCGTAAACTTACCATTTCCCGGTCGAGCCGATTTCTATGTTATCTTGCGCGGTTTCACGTAGTTTTTGCTTGTTTGGTGTGTGTGTTGTTTGTCTTGGGTTGTCCAATGATTATTAATAATACTATTATCCAGTGGAGTCCTTTTTTAGTTTTTGCACCTGATTATTGTTGGATTAGATTGATTGATGAAAAAAGGACTATTTCAATCCTGTGTGATGCAGTAGAGCTTGCCACTTAATAAAAAAAGCGAAAAACAAAGGTCGTCGTAGCTCCCCTCTTGAGGTAATGCTGCGGCATTATGATATCCTTGGTACCGGCACACTCGATTTAAATTTATGTTAATTTTTACGAGCTGATTCCTACAAGAAGCACCACATTTCACCTTGAGGAAATACAATCCACACTGAGACGACGCTTTCAACGTGTTTGCTGATGACATATATGTATACATCTGGTTGGGGCACATGAAAATCGGAGGGGGGGGGGAGGGCAACAGTTGTGAGAATACCGCGGTTGACGAGAGGGGGAAGTTGGCGGTGTGCCTTGGCCAATGAGCGCTGCCGACCAAAAGGTGCTCTCTGTGGCGGATTTCCATTAGGATACATAGTACTGTTCTGTACCGTCAACTGGTACTAAACCACCGGAATAAGGGACCGGGAAGAAGAAAAACAACTATAAATACTTTTATATTTGACGTATTTAGGTACAAAAAAAGAACGAAAAAAGCGCAGGCCACCGGAAATTGTATACTAGCGAATCGGACGCGCTACGTAACAGCTTCCGAAACAGAGACGCTACAGTTTAACACCTTGAGGATATCAATACCACTACTACTCGTATGAAAAAAATATGTATGTACCAGATACTGCCATAATATGATACCCCTCTGTCTAGACATTTCGGCAACAGTATAAATACACAAAACGGCCCTTATACTTCCCGGCAGGGCGGAAAGGAACAACCACGTTAGAACCGCAGTCCCGATTTGGGGGACAAATTACTTGGAATGAAGAGTCAGGTACAGTAGTAATGGCCCCTCTATAGTGCCGGTATGATATGCGCCAGCCAACAACACCGGCACTACTCCGCACACTTACGTATACACCATGCTGGTGAATCCCATCTGTGCCAGGCGATTTCGAAGGCCTTCTTAATATCATAGCGGGCAGCCGGCACTACTTAACCAGCACTATTAGAAGGACCACTACTGGTACTACTGTAGTATATGTGAACCAGAAGGGTATTGTTCATGTACAGCAGGGGAGTACGAAGAGGGTCAAGAGTTCCTCCTCCTCCGAGTCGCACCTTTCGTCCAACTGTTCGTCGCCATACTTGGTCCTCATCGCGTCCAGCACGGACAGGGACTCTTCCCACCGCCCCGCGCGGCCCAGCAGCGCGATCCGCATCGTCTCGAGCCGCTGGACGTCTGCCACAGTCCACCGCTGCAGTCGCTGCAGCCGTTGCTGCTGCTGCTGCTGCTGCTGTTGCCCGTCCGCGTCCTCGTCCCTCCCCGGTAGTACTGTCCGATCACTACTATTAATAGTACCTCGCGGCCAAGGCTGCAAAGCCTCGGAAATGACCTCGAGACCGAGGTCGTACTGTTCGTCGGCTAGACACGCTCTGTTTTTGGGTGGTGTTTGGATTGTTTGAATTGTTGTTGTTGGTTGTTGTCGTTTTAGTTTTGGTAGTTTTTTTTACGAGTTCGTTTTTGTTTTTTTTCAGCCGTTGTTTTGTTTTGTTTTGTTCATTTTCGGGACGAATTCGTTATGGACCACCAGTAGTCGAGTGGATTGGCCAAGGTTGGGGGCATGGAAAAATAGACGAAGAGATACAGACAGAGAAAGACAGAGACAGACAGAGAAACACAGGGACAGGTACAGAGGAACAGACAACAAGAAACAGAGCCAAGAGACAGGTACCGGTACAGGAAAAGGGTTCGGGGGGGGGGGGGTGAGCGACGGGGGGGGGGGGCGAAGGGGTCAGGACATTGCTTTTGAAACCAGCTGCAACAGCTCAATAATCCATTCACAATCGAATTTGCCCGACAAGGAAAATAAACGAAACGAAACGAACTACGAGTTGGTTCAGGCATAGCACCCAAAATTTCGTCAGTCACGAATGCCGCATGCAATAGCAACTCCAATGTAACATATTTGGTATCATACTGACCACCATGAACAGTGGAAGAGGGTGACATCGCCAGTTTTTTGTTCAAGGACCTAGAACTGGAGTTACCACCGAAAATGTGGCCCGACCAATCACAGGCCTTCAAAGTGGTCAACAATAGTCAGGCGTTTCCGTAGGAAAACAGGTTTCCCCCCCCAAAACAAAATCTGAACGAGCCGCTTCCAGGTGGTCCAAGGCATGTTTGTACAAAGTTTCACGCAAATATTCGAAGATCTGACTGCGTATGATCATATTAAGTCATATTTAACGCCCAAAATCGATTATATACTGAAACTAAGTAATTACGAGGCGACGCCTATTTTTGCACTTTTACCGCACAAAAGTCCAAATGTCCACGCCGTTTTTTGGAGATAGACCCTGAAATTTGGTACACGTGTTTTATGCGCCTTACCCGAGCCTTTTACGAATGTTTTTTGTTTGTTTTTTTCGCCGGAAATTTTGGATCTCTCAAGACCCAAATTTCCCAAAAAATTACAAAACAAACAATATCTGACGGGAAAAGAAAAAAAAAAATCCCTTAAAGGCTCGGGTAGGGCGCATAAAACACGTGTGCCAAACTTCAGGGTCTATCTAAAAAAAACGGCGTGGACATTGGCCACTGAATTTTCCGCGGTATACTTGAACCAGCCTGTATATACATATATTTCCAAAAATATAAAACATCCCCTCGAAAAGCAAAACAAAACAAATACACTTGAAACAATAAATAAATACTCGTAGGCAGCAGAAACAGGAACAGAAACAGCTAAACCGATATCAGAAAGTAAGGCACAGCAACCCACAAAAACAAATAGGCTTGTTTACGGGACACGTTGACTTGTTGTCATCACGTCGTCATGTCAAAACCACGCCAAACCACATCTCATCCCGTCCCATCCCATCCCATCTCATCCCCTCCCATCTCATCCCATCTCATCCCATCCTATATCCCATCCCATCCCGTCCCATTACATACCATCCCATCCCATCCCATCTCAGCCCATCCCACCCCGTCCCATATCCCATATATCCCATCCCACCCGATCCCATCCCATCTCATCTCATCCCATCCCATCTCACCTGGCCGCGTCCTCAAGGGCGACAGAACCCTCCTCCAGCCCCTTCTCTCTCATCTCGGCGAGTAGCGCCAACGCCTGCCGTGCGGCCCGACCATCACCGCTCGCCCCCACTCGGCACGCTCTCAGTGCCTGCTGGTACGACAGAGCGTCTGGCGGGACTCCGTCGAGCTCCATCTTTAAGGCAGGACGTTGGGGTTGGGGGGGTGGGGGCGCGGGGGGAGGGTGGGGGTGGGGTTGGGGTGGGGGTGGGGGTGGGTGAGGGCGGGGGTAGATATGGGGGTCGGGATGGGGGCAAGGGTGAGGATCTCTCTCTGCATCTCTCTCTTTCCTCTCTCCTCTCTCTGCATCTTTCTCTCCTGTCTTTCTACATATCCCTTCTCTCTCTCTCTCTCTCTCTCCTTGTCTCTCTCTCCCTTCCCCTCCCCTATGAGGGTCGGGATGAGGGAAAGGGTGAGGATCTCTCTCTCTCCTATTTCTCTACATTTCTTTCCTCTCTCTCTTCTCTCTCTCTCGCCTTCTGCATCTTTTCTCTCTCCCCTCTCTCCCTCCCCTTCCCTCCTTCTCTATTTCAAACACACACGGACACACACCTCGACCGTCACGACTTCCACCGCTCTCTCCCACTCCCCGGCCTCCACCAGCGCCCGCATCGCCGACGCGTAAACAGCGGCGTCCCTCGCTACTCCATCCTCCCGCATGTCGCCGATCAGTCCCAGGACCGCCGCCCACTCCCCCCGCCCCGCGCAGGCGCGGCACGCGCAGCCGTACGCCGGCCGGCCCGGCAACGGAGCCTCCTGCGGCAATAACTGTCCAGGCTCTAACCCAGACCCAGCGCAGACAGCAGCCGATGCCACAGTGCCTCCGGCCGCAGCGCTAGAAGCAGCAGCAGCAGCAGCAGCAGCAGCGGCAGCAGCATCGGAATCACCGCCGCCATCAACAGCGGTGACGGAGAACTCGTCGCCGGCGCTGCAAGTTCGTCGCATCGATTGGACGAGCTCCACGGCCCGCTCCCAGGCGCCGCTCTCGCCCATGGCGTTGATGACCGCGCAGTACATGCGCTCGTCGGGCGAGACCCCGGCCGCCGTCGCTCGAGGGAGGAGCTCGAGGGCGTCTTCCCACCTCCCGGCCAAGCCGTACGCCTTGTCGCAGACGGAAAACGGGGGGTTGGATGATTGATCGTGGGCCAGCGAGAGAAAACAAAAAGACCGTACGGAGGGCACCATTGGGAGAGGTCGGGGAGGCAGCAGGGAGGGAGGGAGGGAGGGAGGGAAGGGGGCAACGTGAGGACTGGGGGTCGTTCGTATCTCGTGGGCGGCTTGACGGGTGGAAAAAACGCTAGCCGCAAAACAATCGTTTCCGCTATAATACCGTATCGTTCCCGTTAACGCCAACACAGCCCCGAAGTTCCCGTAAAACAGTTAAGGGCGACGAGAGGCTTCGATTCACACTGGTCCGGGCGCGCACGCTCGGCTACCGACGAGTCACCCCGAATGGGAAATGGAGACGCAGGCCGGGCTCAAGCCAGGGTGTGCTCGAGAACGAAAAGAGAGAAAGCAAGCGATCGCCGCCACCGCCGCCGCGCGAGTCGTTGCCCGTGCGGGGCAGAACGCTTCCAGGTACGTATGAACACGTACCCACGACGGCATCCCACCACGTCCCGAGAGGCACACGCCCACAGCAGGGCAAGCACGCAGAGCAAACTCACACACAAACAGGCACAAGCAGACACACCTCATCCCCAACGCTCTCCTTCTGTCCACTCTATCATACGTACCCACGTGTCAAAAATACCCTCACCTGCGCGACGTCCGTGAAGCCCTCCACGCGGCACGGGATCCCCTGGGCAGACATGCCTTCCAACACCTCGTCCGCAACGGCCGCCCCACCACCACCATCGCTCCCCTCTCCCCCCCCTCCCTCTCCTCGCCTCCTTCTACCGCTCCCGGCCGCGGGAGCCTTCGCGCAGCACTTAAGGGCCACGCGGAAAAACGACTCGTCTTCTCGTCGGCTGCCTCCACCATCCTCCTCGAGCATCGACAGCACCTCCAGACCTTCTGCGTGCCTGCCGGCCGACCGGCACGCCACCATGGCCAGGGTATACGCGGACACAACATTCTCCTCTCTCCCCTTCCCGGCCCCCCCACCTCTTCCCCGCCTCCTCCCCCTCCCACTACCCACCCCGCCCTCCCTGGACTCCCGCGGCGAAGACGCCGCCCCTTTCCCGGTCCCTACCACTCTCCTTTCCCCATCCGCCCCCCCGGCGGCGGCGGCCCGATTCGGGGAACGGTTCTCGTCCTGTTCCCCGTCCCAGTCCCCGCCCCGGTCTCCATCCAGATCCGACAACAAAAACGCCTTTCTCAAGACGGGGCGGGCCCTTCGAAGGAGGTCCAGCGCCTCTTCCCAGCGTGCGCCCTTTGCGCAAGCCCCGAGGACGCTGGTGAGGGTGCTCGGGGAGAGGACGGCTCCCTCCTCCTCTGCCATGGCGGCCAGGCTTACCCCCTGTCGCCAAAGCCCCGCGCGCCCGAAGGCTGTCGCGGCGAGGTGGTAGGTCGACTGACGGGCCAAGAAAAAAAAACACACACACAAACACACAAAATACGTCAACAAAAATACAACAAAAATAAAAGCAAATGGATGAATAACGAAAGGGCGAGGGTGAACGTGGTGTGGGTGGGAGGTATGGGGGAGGGGAGAGAAGGGGGAGCGGGGAGGGGGGGTGAGCGGACGTGGAGAGAGGGGGGGGGGGGGGGGAGGGGGGGGGGGGGGCGAGGGGGGGTTCTGGAAATCAGTGGCAGAGGTGGGTTGTTGGTATTTTCGTGTTTGGCGTGTTACAAAAGCTCGGCGCTGTTGTCTCCCGAGAGCCCAGCAGTTGAAAAAAAACTACAGCAGCGTGTTCTTCGCCTGCGTGATGGCGTAAGGCCTACCATGAAATAGGGGCGCGGCCAAGGGTGGGTCATAAAGCACCATCACACACACAGCGGCCGCCGAGTGCTGCCTGCCTGAGATGAGAGATTGAAGGGGAACATTAAAAAAAAAAACACAAACAAAACAAAAAACACCGCTAGCAAAACCGTGCTGACCTCTCCCCCCCCCCCCCCCCCCCCCCCCCCCCCCCCCCCCCCCTCCCCCCCCCCCCCCCCCCCCCCTCCCCCCCCCCCCCTCATCCAGCGCCATCCCAGCGCTCCTCATCTCCTCCAACAACACCGCCGCGGCCGCCCCGTCTCCGGCCGCCGCCGCCGCCGTCAAGCCCAGCCTGTACGTGGCCCGCTCCGGCTGCACCTTCACGCTACCCCGCGCCCCTCCCCCCCTCCCCCCTCCTCCCCGCTGGGCGTCCGAAGACTCCACCGATCACCTCATCACCCTGAAAACTTTCAGGGCCGACTCCGGGCGGCCGGCGTTAACGCACGCCTGCATGGTGAGCTCGAAGCACATCCTGCCGGGCGCGCAGTCGCCCCCCGCGACGGTCATCTCGTGCAGGAGCGCGATCGCGGTCCTGACTAGCTCCTCCGGCTGCTGGCCCCACTCCAGATCCCCTCCCCCACCCGCCCCTCCTGCTCTTCCCTCTGCTGCCGCTCGACCCCCCCCCTCCCCCACACCTCCAACGCCCCCCACACCCACCACCCTACCGTCTGGCAAATGTTCTCCCACGCTCGGGCTCACGGCCACACCAATACCACCACCATCACCACCACTGCCATTAACTTCTCCCCGCCCACGACCGCTAAACCCATTCTGACTCGCCCCCACCCCGGACCCCGCCCCCCCTCCCGCCTCCACCCCAACCCCTAAACGAACCCCGGACCCCCCCTCAGCCCTGGCCGCTTTCTCAGCGCCTCCCCCGCCCCTCAGCGGCTTCCCCTTGCAGAGGCCTAGGAGTGTGTTGTACACCACGGTGTTTGGCCTCACGCCGCGCCCCTCCCGCTTCAGCTCTTCCAGGAGTTGAAGGGCCTGCCGCGGCTCCCCCCCCCGGGCGCACGCGGCCATCGCCATGGCGAAGCTGTGAGTGTCCGGGGCGGCACCCGCCCTTCGTATGCGCCCCAGGGTCGAGACGGCTCGCTGCCAGTCCCCCTTGCGGCCGAGCGCAACGATTACCTGTTCGTGTTGTTTGTGTTGTGTTGGTGGTGTGTGAAGAGGTGTGGCGGACGGTGGCGGATATATTTATAGGGGGGGCGGGGACGGGGGCGGGGAAGGGGGTGGGGGGTTTGGGTTTGGGTTTTACGGAGGGGGGGGTGGGTACGGATGGTGTTGAGGTGGTTGGGAGGGGGGGGAGGGGCGTACTCATTTGTTGCTTGCCTTAGTCGTTTGACCATTGACCACGCATCCCTTTCGAGAAGCACCGTTCCTACTCCTAATAGAAACACCTCCAACATTTGGGCGCTCATTACGTTGTTTCCATATATTACAAACTTTGTTTTGCTAATCCTATCCTTTTCCTGTTTCGCCGCCTGTGGTGGGGGGGGGGTACTCGCGNGGGGGGGGGTACTCGATATTCATGCATGGCCGCAGTTGTATGACCATAGACTCTCGCATCCCTACAATGCCGGGACGGAGCACGTTGGGTTTTCACCAACCAAGCAGGCAGACATTGCTTGCACCAAGCGCGAAGCGCCGTGGGGCATTGGGCGAGTCGCATGGAGGGTGAGCTGCATCCTGCTAGACACCGCTTGTGGGGTGGACTTGCATATGGACGACAGCCTCTTGATTAAATAACCAACCAGGAGGGGGTTGGGGGTAATCATTTGCAGCTTGCCTTAGGCATCTGACCATTGACCACGCATCCCTTTCGAGACGGAGCATCAGTGGAAATAATGAACACGTGAAAGTACACGCCAACAAGTGCACAACGGGCAGGGGGGGTGACGCGCAGATTCTTCCGTGGGGGCCAGCCGAAAAGTAACAAAAACACACACATAACTTCCCCTTCATGCTTGTTTACCTGGTTGTACGCGGAAGCGTCCCCGTAGCCCCCGCATGCCTCCATACGGTCGACTAGCTCCAGCGCTACGTCCACCTCGCCGGCCTTTCACGAAAAAAAAAAAAAAAACGCGGAACGTCCGAAGGGAAGAACAAGGCACGTTAACACACGTCAACACGAAACACCACTCCTCACATCTATACTGTCAATAAGCAAATGCTTCTCTACCATACCATACCAAATCCCCGTTTGTTTCGTTTCGTTTAGTTTTCTTCAAAAAAATCCCCGGAGAGAAGAAACGCGGAAGCGCCTGCTCACACTTACACGAATGCCATATATACTCATACTACAGTCCTGCTCCGATTTCGTGTACCAGCAGCTCGACCCCGGTTCACGGGTCGTGACCCGAACCGCGGGTCGGGTCAGGAAGTTTTAAAATATTACGGGGCGGGTCGGGTCGGGTCGGGTCAGGAGGTTTTCAAACTCTCACAGGTCAGGTCGGGTCGGGTCACCCGTACCCGAACCGACCCGACCTGACCCGTTTTCCCCTCTACAAAAATCCTTCCTTGCCGCAGCAACTCCCCTCCTTACCTTTGCGGCAGCATCAACAGCGTGTCTGTAGCAGAGCCTGTCCGGAGCAATGCCGAGGCGGTCCATGGTGTCCAGTAGCGACAGGCAGCGCCGCCACGACCCGACTAGGTCGTCGCTGTCCCTGGCAGAGCTGCAAGCCCAGAGGGCGTACCGGAAGCTGAACACCGTCGGCTTCAGGTTCTTCTCCTGGTGGTGGTGGTGGGGGGGGGGGGGGGGGCAAGGGATAGCAAGAGGGGGGCGGGGGGAGGATGGGGGGGTGGAGGGAAGGACGAAGGGAGAGACAAGGTGAAAAATAAATACATAAATAAGTAACAAGGCTGCACTTTTCAACAGAGAGACCAACGAAAACGCAAACACCAAACAAAAACGTACAACACAGCTCTCTCGGCAAAAGGGGTCGAGCGAGCGATTCGACGACATCTTCCACATCAACCACACGCGCCGCTGCACGCACGAAAAACACTCCCCACGCACCCACCCACCCACCCACCCACCCCACACCCCACACCCACCCACGCACCTGCATTTCCGACAGCAAGTCCAACGCCGTCTCCCACCGGCCGTCCTTCCCGCATGCCTTCATCACCAAGGAGTAGCTCAGCGCCTCGGGTCTCGCCTCTTGCCGCGTCTCCGCCTCCATCCTTTCCAGCACCTGCAGTGCCCGCCGCCACTCGCCTCTGCCGCCGCCGGCGCTGGAGCTGCACCCAGAGATGACCGCGTTGTAGGTGGCCGCGTTAGGGGCGACGCCCTCTAGGCGCATCGTGTCCAGGACTTTCTCGGCCTGCGCCACTCTGCCGCTCCTGGACCCGGCCGATATGACGCTCGTGAAGGTTTTCTGGAGTAGAAGGGGGGGGGTGGTTGAGGGGGGGGGGGGGGGGCAGTGGGAATGGGGAGGCGGGGGGGTTGGAGGGTGGGGGTGAGGGGGGTGGAAGGCGGGGCGGGAGTTGGGATGGGGGCAAGTAAGCCGATTCCTCGTTAAGGATATAGTTCAGTGACTTCCCTGGATACCACCCGGGTCAGCAGGACAATGTAACAAGGGTATCCCATGATCATTCTGCGCACTGATACTATATAACCCGAGTAGAGGAGACAAGTATGATATTTGATAAAGAAATCGAGTACATCTATATCACAAAATGTGTTGTTAGACGAGGGTGGGGATGGGGGAACAGGGGGAACGGTTGGGGGGGGCGGGGGGGGTGTACTCATGTTGTGCACGGCCGTAGTCATATGACCATAGACCCTCGCATCCCTACAATGCCGGGACGGAGCGCGTTGGGTTTTCACCAACCAGGCAGACATTGCTTGCACCAAGCGCGAAACGCCGTGAGGTATTGGGCGAGTCGCATGGAGGGTGAGCTGCATCCTGCTAAGAACCGCCTCTGAAGCGGACTTGCATATGGACGACAGCTTCAATGAGTTAATTTAATTTCTGGTGTGGCCACTTCCGGAGACAGCAATGGGTTTTACTATGTAACTGCCTCGCGGACGCCTTACCATATTAACACTACGTGAAACGACCATTCCCCTTGTGCGGAACAAAGGTTCTCCACCCCGCACAAATGATCTACTCGACCGCCAGCTTTGGTGACCGCCAAACAAAAATAACAAAAAAAAACGGCACCCTGGTTGTCTAGCTCACGCAGCGAGTGGCGTGTTTTACAGCGTCGTTGCCAACCGACGCCAACCCAACCTATAAATATAATATATTTATAGGGGTGGGGGGGGGTTCCATATGTATGGTCGTTTAGTGTAATCACAGGTCCTTACGCCTTACAACATGGGGTGGGGAGCGTAATGTTTTTGTGTTTTATATAAAGGTTTTAATTCTATATTTGCTTGGTCGTTTGATATCTGTATTTTTATGAGTAGTATTATTTATGAAGCTGGAATGTTTTTTCTTTATTTCATATATTACAAATAAACATTTTGCTAATCTTATCCCCTTCCTGTTTCGCCGCCTGTGGCCACCATCTATCTCCTAAGATAGCGATCGTTTTTTTTTTGGGGGGGGGTATCCTCATCATGTCGTGCATGGCCGTAGTCTTATGACCATAGACCCTCGCATCCCTACAATGCCGGGACGGAGCACGTTGGGTTTTCACCAACCAGGCAGACATTGCTTGCACCAAGCGCGAAGCGCCGTGGGGCATTGGGCGAGTCGCATGGAGGGTGAGCTGCATCCTGCTAAGAACCGCCTCTGAGGCGGACTTGCATATGGACGACAGCCTCTTGATTAAATAACCAACCAGGAGGGGGTTGGGGGTAATCATTTGCAGCTTGCCTTAGGCATCTGACCATTGACCACGCATCCCTTTCGAGACGGAGCATCAGTGGAAATAATGAACACGTGAAAGTACACGCCAACAAGTGCACAACGGGCAGGGGGGGTGACGCGCAGATTCTTCCGTGGGGGCCAGCCGAAAAGTAACAAAAACACACACATAACTTCCCCTTCATGCTTGTTTACCTGGTTGTACGCGGAAGCGTCCCCGTAGCCCCCGCATGCCTCCATACGGTCGACTAGCTCCAGCGCTACGTCCACCTCGCCGGCCTTTCACGAAAAAAAAAAAAAAAACGCGGAACGTCCGAAGGGAAGAACAAGGCACGTTAACACACGTCAACACGAAACACCACTCCTCACATCTATACTGTCAATAAGCAAATGCTTCTCTACCATACCATACCAAATCCCCGTTTGTTTCGTTTCGTTTAGTTTTCTTCAAAAAAATCCCCGGAGAGAAGAAACGCGGAAGCGCCTGCTCACACTTACACGAATGCCATATATACTCATACTACAGTCCTGCTCCGATTTCGTGTACCAGCAGCTCGACCCCGGTTCACGGGTCGTGACCCGAACCGCGGGTCGGGTCAGGAAGTTTTAAAATATTACGGGGCGGGTCGGGTCGGGTCGGGTCAGGAGGTTTTCAAACTCTCACAGGTCAGGTCGGGTCGGGTCACCCGTACCCGAACCGACCCGACCTGACCCGTTTTCCCCTCTACAAAAATCCTTCCTTGCCGCAGCAACTCCCCTCCTTACCTTTGCGGCAGCATCAACAGCGTGTCTGTAGCAGAGCCTGTCCGGAGCAATGCCGAGGCGGTCCATGGTGTCCAGTAGCGACAGGCAGCGCCGCCACGACCCGACTAGGTCGTCGCTGTCCCTGGCAGAGCTGCAAGCCCAGAGGGCGTACCGGAAGCTGAACACCGTCGGCTTCAGGTTCTTCTCCTGGTGGTGGTGGTGGGGGGGGGGGGGGGGGCAAGGGATAGCAAGAGGGGGGCGGGGGGAGGATGGGGGGGTGGAGGGAAGGACGAAGGGAGAGACAAGGTGAAAAATAAATACATAAATAAGTAACAAGGCTGCACTTTTCAACAGAGAGACCAACGAAAACGCAAACACCAAACAAAAACGTACAACACAGCTCTCTCGGCAAAAGGGGTCGAGCGAGCGATTCGACGACATCTTCCACATCAACCACACGCGCCGCTGCACGCACGAAAAACACTCCCCACGCACCCACCCACCCACCCACCCACCCCACACCCCACACCCACCCACGCACCTGCATTTCCGACAGCAAGTCCAACGCCGTCTCCCACCGGCCGTCCTTCCCGCATGCCTTCATCACCAAGGAGTAGCTCAGCGCCTCGGGTCTCGCCTCTTGCCGCGTCTCCGCCTCCATCCTTTCCAGCACCTGCAGTGCCCGCCGCCACTCGCCTCTGCCGCCGCCGGCGCTGGAGCTGCACCCAGAGATGACCGCGTTGTAGGTGGCCGCGTTAGGGGCGACGCCCTCTAGGCGCATCGTGTCCAGGACTTTCTCGGCCTGCGCCACTCTGCCGCTCCTGGACCCGGCCGATATGACGCTCGTGAAGGTTTTCTGGAGTAGAAGGGGGGGGGTGGTTGAGGGGGGGGGGGGGGGGCAGTGGGAATGGGGAGGCGGGGGGGTTGGAGGGTGGGGGTGAGGGGGGTGGAAGGCGGGGCGGGAGTTGGGATGGGGGCAAGTAAGCCGGGGGGGGGGGGGGGGGGTGTACTCATGTTGTGCGCACGGCCGTAGTCATATGACGCTCATAGACCCTCGATCCTACAATGCCGGTACGGAGCTAGCGTTGGCGTTTTCACCAACCGAGACATTGCTTGCGCACAAGCCGAACCCGTGAAGGTAATTCGGGCGAGCGCGCATGGAGGGTGAGCTGGCATCCTGCTAAGAACCGCTGCTGAGCGGACTTGCAATATGGGAACGACAGCTTGCAATGAGTAAATTTAATTCTGGTGTGGCGCACTTCCGAGACAGCAATGGGGTTTTAGACTATGTACACATGGCCTCGCGACGCCATTACCATATTAACACTACGTGAATACGGACCATTGCCCAATTGTGGGGAACAAAGGTTTCTCCACACCCGCACAAATGATCACTCGTAACGCCAGCTTGGTGTAGACCGCACAAAAAAATAACAAAAAAAAAAAACGGCAACCCTGGTTGTCTAGCTCACGCAGCGAGTGGCGTGTTTTACAGCGTCGTTAGCAAACCGGAGCCAACGCGCAAGCCGGGGGGGGGGGGCCCAATGTAAAACAGACAAGACAGATACCATCACAGGCATAGGCACAGACACAGCCAGCCACAGTGAAAATACAGACACTGACGTAGGCACAGCAAGAGACACATACGTACGGCGAAGCGCATATGGTGGAGAGGGAGGAGAAGGGAAGAAGAGAGGGGGGGGTCGAGGGTGGTGGTGGTGGTGGGGGGGGGTGGTGATGGCGGCTGTGGCGTATGCAGGGCGTCCTGCATGCGCCAAAACCGAACCGAAGCATGCCTTCACCCCACACGCGAGGGTGGCGCTTCCGACCACTGAGGTTGCGAAACGCTTTTGGGCTGGGAAACCCCACCGACGGCGGACGTTCGGACGGGGGTCCGCTCCAATGCAGGGGAAGGAAAGCAAAAAGCTAACCGAAAAATCTACGTCAGACATAAAAAGCAAAACAAGGCAAGGCAAAACAAAGCAAAGCAGAGCCAAGCAAAAGTAAAGGCAGACCAGAGCCGAGCAAAGAAAAGCAACGCGAAAATAAAAATAAAAATGAGCCAAAAACCAAGCAAGGAAAAGCAAGGCAAAGCCAACCAAAAGTCAAAAGCCGAGCCAAAAGCAAAAATTAAAAGCAAAGGCAAAAGCCAAGCCAGGGTAAAGAACAAAGGCAAGAGCAAGGCCGAGGGCAAAGCTAAAAACAAAAAGCAAACCCAAAAGCGAAGCCTGAAGCCAAGCGTAAAGCAAAAGCCTAACGCAAGCCAAATAGAAGCATAAAGCACAGCCAAAATAAAATCCGTAAGAAAAGTCGGAAGCAAAGCCGAAAACACAGCCACCAGAAAGCCGAAAGCACAGCCAACAAAGCCAAAAGCAAAGCCAAAAGCCAAACCAAAAGCAGAGTCAAAAGCCAGACCAAAAGCAAAGCCAAAACCCAGACCAAAAGCCAAGCCAACAAAAAGAAAAGCCACCGAAAGCAAAAGCAAAGCCAGGCAGAAAGCCAAGCGAAGCAAAAAAAAAACAAGCAAATACCAAAGCAAAACGCTTGCGTGTGCTCGTAGGGAAAGCAAGACGTCACGTCGGTCCTGCAGCACCGCCAAAAAAACCTAAAGCAAAGCGTAAGGCAACGCCAGAAGCAAAGGCAGAGTCAAAGCCAAAAGCAAACCCAAAAGCCAACGCAAAAGAAAACTCAAAAGCAAAAACCCGAAAGCAAAGCTAAAAGCAAAGACAAAGTCAAAAAGCAATGCCGAAATAAAAAACCCACCAAAAGCAAAGCCACAAGAAAAAGCCAACGCCGATCAGAAAGCCATAAAAAAACGCCAAGCAAAAACAAAACAAAACAAAACAAAACCAGAAGACCAGAGCAAAACGCTCGCGCGTGGAGAAGGTAAGACGTCGCGCTTGTCCACCTGCACCGCCTCTATTTTTTTGTTTTACTGTTCTGAGCCTCCCGACACCTTTTGCTATGAACCATCCCGACTTGATCACAGCTAGTTAGTACAGCGACGAAAAAAAAAAGCACAAATAAATGCGGCCTGATCGACCTTTCAATAACAATACGACCGTGCACCAGTAGAGCTGTACGTAGGTCATGTTCCGCGCGTGCCGTATACGAGTAAATCAAGTACAGTAAGTGGCCCCGTTTAAGGCACCCTATTAATACGTAGTGCGTTCGGGATTGGAGGTCCCTTACATACGGTACCAACGTCCCTTATCAGAGTTGGCACTGGTCCCTTCTAAATCAATAGTGGGCCAAAACGGGGCGCGCAGCAGAAATTTGAGGTCCCTTATACAGTGGTGTACCCATTTTATGGCCATCCGGTTTATAACCCATTCAGTCAGAACTGAAAAAAGTGTCCCACACTAATTCCAAGTAGTTTGTCCCCAAAAACGGGGGACCGGTTCTTAACCCATTCAGAACTGAAAAAAAATGCCCCGCACTAATTCCAAGTAGTTTGTCCCCAAATTCGTGGGACCAGTTCTTAAGGGGTTAATAGTAGAGATAAGACCAGCTAAGTGGGCTTGTCACGAGGAAAAAAACTGCTTGGAAATAGTATGGCCGGTAGAAAAAGGTAAGACCATAAGAGTAGAGATAAGGCCACGTTTTTGGACTTGTCACGAGGTGGTCTTAAAATGGGTACACCACAACTGCATATTGTTTTCCTTTATCGCGAGGTCCCTTCAAAAGGGTCCACCTACTGTATTGTCCTTCCGTTGTTGCGCTTCAGGCACGCACATCCCCCGCCCCAGCAAGTTAGAAGGCTGCTGCTTCGTGTAGCCGACGCTTGTAATCGTCATCTCGTTTTCGGCACGTCTATCCCTCAACACTATGATCAAGTTAATCAATTAAGTCCAAAAAGGGGCCATTAAAAAACATGTGACAAGCGCCCGCGCCGCACAGCGCCAAGCAGAGAAAAGCGCAGCAAAGCCACGCGAGCAAAACAAAACGACACAAAAAACTTGCTTGCGGTGGCGCGGCGAGCTATGAGGTTCAGTCACCACACCCCGCGGCAAGGAGGAGGGACGAAGGAGGTGTGCGGCTTGGCTGAAGTCCGTACTTTTTTAGTTGCGGAGCGGTGCCTTTCAAGCCAGAGAGCTTATCGCCGCGACCACGTACAGCAGGGAGAGGGGGGGGGGGGGGCACACTGTCTGCTCTCGCAGGGGAGTGTGAGTATTGAAACCTGCAACAGCATCAACAACAACAACAACAACAACAGCAACACAGCAACAGCACCAGCGGCACCAGCAGCCACCGCGGCACCAGCACCAGCACCAGCAGTAGCGAAAGCCTATCTGCTGCCTATTATGTTGATGATACCGGCCTAAACCACAACCAGGTACGCAGCTCCTCTACACTGCCCGCCCCCCTCCGGGCAGTCGAAATAACGCATTCACGTCGAACCTTCGAAATAAACCTGGTGTATCATATATAGCGCTAAGGGCAACGTTTCCCTTTTACTTTGTGTGTAAAAAGAAGCAGGCAAACAAATGAACGAAAGAACAAACAAACGCACACATAAAAATATATATATACCAGGTACAGTATGTAAGAAAATACGTCTCACCACGTCCGGCTGAATCCCTGCCGACCGCATCTCCTCCAGCAGACCAAGTGCCTGAGTCCAGGGAGATCCCAGAGGCGAGCCAGCAGAAACCGGCAGGCGGGGGGTAGAAATAAACAAGAGAACAAAAACGAACAAACAAAGCAACACAACACAACAAAAAAAAAATGAAAAAAATGGAGCACACACAAGCAAATGCAGAGTGACACTTGTACAAAACAGTATAAAACAGTATGCGACCTCACTTAAGACACTCTTGTTTTTTTGGCCGAGGCTCAAATTTAGATTCTTACGTGGGGTCGGATGCGTCTTACACAACTATCAGTATTAATATCATCACGTAAGAGGTATTCGTATTATTTTTCTTACGTATGTATCTATATACGTTTCGCGCAAAAGTCGATCCAATTATTCCTAAACTCCCAAAGTCGAACGTGGTGTTGCGTACTGTTGGAAACCTGGTACCCCCTGGTACGAAATAGCGTTACAAATGCGGCATATGCGTAGGTCACTGCATTCATTCGGATTTCAGAACCGTCGAGCCAACCTTAGGTAATATACAAATATACCAGAGGTACCAAACTTACTTTACAAGCACAGGCGTTACCCACCGCGGACCGTAAAATCAACCATCGCATCTGGAAGGGAAAAAAAAAACGGCCGTGTACCTCCAAAAAACAGACACCCAAAATGTATGATAGTTACTATTAATAGAGGTCCTGATTACTGGCGGGCTTACATGGCGACAGGTGGGTGGGAGCCGCTGCTGGAGTACAGCAGTAGTGATTTATCGCTATAATACGGGGGAGCACAGTAAATAGAATCTAAGAATAGACACAAAATACCCAATTATTTCCCTATTTTATTATTATGGGGGACCATAGTAAATAGGGGACCTATGGTACACACAAAAACCTCTATGTATCCCTATTTTACCAACAATATTTGGTCCTAGTTACTGACTGTGGTCCTCCGTAATAACAATATTTGATCCTACCAGGTACCAGGGTATGTACTATGGTCCCTCGCAAATAATACCGTCAATGTCGTGGAAATCGCACCGGGGTGCTATCGTTTTCAGCCGGAAAAGGCACAGCGAAACGGCCAGGGGCGACGGACATGCAGTGCGCGAAGACGACTCCGGCCGGAACTACTGCTGTACTGGCGTAAGACAGCATGTTCCTTTTTAAATATCGCAAACTTGAACTTCCTTTGGTGGCCTCGAGTGAACTTGATGCAACGTTTCTCTTACTGTACGGACTACTGTTACATATCAACAACTACCTTAGTAGGCACAAACGTGTGCTGGTATACATGATACGTATACTACCAGGTAAATGTAACCAATACTGAAAATAACGCTTTTTCGTGGGAATCTCTCCCCATGGCAGGCCGCTTGTAAGCAAGAGCAACGAACCGGAAGAACCACCCCCCCCATCACCCCCCCCACCACCGCCACCACTGCCATCACCGCCACAGCAAGCCGCACCGACACCCAAACAATACCCCACATGTCGCAGACGACCACTTAAAGACACAAGGGACCGCAGCAAAAAAAAAACAAAAAACACTCGGATACAAAATAATGAACAACCAAGACTAAAAACTCGGCCGCCCACCACCTATATAATACGAAGGAAGCCAGAAAGGAAGCGCAGCTCCTCACCTCGTGCCACCTCCCGCTTTTCGCCACGGCCCCGACAGCCGCGTTGTAGGCCTTCAAGTCCGGCGCCGGGACGCCCATCCCCCCCCCCCCCCCCTGGGCCGGCGTCGACGAGGATACCAACGACGAGAAGGACGAGTCCTCCTTGAGCTTGTCCAGCACTTTCAGCGCCTCGCGCCACCTCCCCTCTTTCCCGAAAGCCTTCATCCTTGCGGCGTCTTCCACGATTCGAGCGGGCAGTTCCTCCTCCTCCACCTCCTCCTCCCCCTCTTGTTCCTTCTGCTGCCTTTTCTGCTGCTTCTGGTGCTGATGCTGGACGTGGTGGTGGTGGTGGTGGTGTTGGTGGTGATGGCTATCCTTGGCCGGCACACGAGTCGCGTGGTGGCCGTTGAGAGTCGGTTGAGGAGGAGGCGGCAGCGGCAGCGGCGGCGAGACCCCGTTCAGCTCCACTGCTGCACCTGTTCCCGTGTATATCATGAGTTGCCGCCCGAGACAAACCAACCCAGGAAGGAAACATTAAGGTGGTATACATGAAACGTTTACGAAAAAGCGCGGCCGACGTGTGGGTGGGTGGGGTAGGGGGTGGGTGGAGGCGGGGGGTGGGGCGTGGGGAGGGTGGGGTGGGTGAGGGGGTGCGTGGGGCGTACTCGTTTGTTGCTTGCCTTAGGAATTTGACCACTGACCACGCGTTCCTTTCGAGTGAGGGGTGTACTCATTGGCATGTATGGTCGTAGTCGTATGAGAGGAGCAGGGGTTGATGCCGAAAATTTAGTAACGTAACGGCGAGATGGAGAAAGCTGAAACAGGTGGCACTGCTGCCGTTTACTTCTACTGCTGCTGCTTTGAATAGCAGCTGATATATGCAATACGTCTGCGGCAAGCTGCGCAGTCAACGAAGTGGGTTGGGGGGCGGGTGAGAGCTGCGGCCGAAGAGCAAGACAAATCCCTACCACCAGGTAGATTTTAATACGGACAGTTGTAACTGCTAGACATAAAAAAAGGGAAAAGGTTGCCTCCGTGTGTTCGGCGTGATAGGTACAGTAACATGATCATATATACAGTAGTAGTAGCTTCAGGCGGTGCGTTTCTGCTTGAAAGCGCACGTGCAGCACCAGCGCAGCAACGGGGGGGGGGGGGGCGGGGGGGGGGGGGCGGGTGCTCGGTGTCAATAACAATGGTGGGGGGGGGGAGTCAACCACGAGGTACTCATGTGGATAAAACATGACGCAACATCAGGGTGACGAGTCACCAATCGCGGCACATAGCCATGCCAGCATGCCATACGCCGCCGTCATGTTACTTCGAAAAAACTGGCGCAAAGCCTACAGCAGCATCAGCTACGAATGATAAACAAGTTTTTGGCCGTCCTAGATGTGGGCTGCTGTTTATATGTAACATGTACACAGTCGGGTCGTTGTACCTACGTATTCATATGATAGTCTGCTGTACACCAGGTACCTGGTACTGCTGTACCTGGCGCTCCGTACACAGCAAGCAGTATCATAGCTGCCACCTCATGTCTATCCTCACGTCTCAAGTTGAACGACGAGCTGTTCATCACACAATCAAAGCAAGACATGTATTTACGTATTTACCATATACCGGTACGTACGTACAGCAGGCATGATACTCGAGTACGTACTGAAAGTATAATCACACAAACAGGTAGTGACTGACAAAGCAGTTGACGCACATCCGGCTTGTACATATGTATCATACGAGGATACCAGGATACCTGGTGTAAAATACTGACCTGGGTGATGGTGAAGCACGGGGTGCCGCACTCCAACTGCCTCCCCACCGCGACCACCGCCGCCGCTGCCGCCACCGCCGCCGCCACCACCACCACCACCATGCATCTCTTCCTCTCCTCCACCTTCAACGATGGAACTGGCGGTAGGCGAGCCGTCCCGCCTCTCGGCCTGAGGCTGAAACACCTGCGGGCTAGTCTGGCTCATGTGCAACGTCGTCCCGGGGCCGCCGCGCCTCGCCACCTCCCGCGATGCAGGATGCAGCCCCGAGGCCCTAGCCACGAAGGCGAGACGTCTCTCTCGCCCAGGGAAGGAGGGTGCGACGCTCGCGCTCGCGTCGCTCATGCACTCTCCCCGAACAGCGATGACTTTGGTCGACGCGAGCCTCCCTGTCTCCGCGTTGCAATAATCAGAAGATGCCATCTCAAGGTGGGACCGCCGACTGCTGCGGTATGGTCGAGGTCTACTGCCTCCACCGTCGCCCCCACCACTCGGCCAAGAACGGTATGCCTCGGAGGATAGGCTCACCATCGGCGCGGGCGCTCCGAGGGCGGCTGTGCACTCGATCGGGTCGCGCAGGATGCTTGTTGCGGCGACGATCATCGACGAGGCCCTCGCAGACAGCCGACGTCGGCCCGGCCTCGGCGCTTCATGTTCCGGGAGACTGCGAGCGCGCAGGCAATCGCGCCGCGCCCTCTGGCATGGGGGCATGTGCCTCCCGATCGTCGGCACCACGCAGCCCTTGGTGTGCTGCGACACCCGTGCACGCTGTTCTCTATCAAAGAGCACACGGCACCTTTCGCCTAAAGCATCAAGGATGGAGTTCCATTAATGTTGGCGGCGTGATGTGCACAGGGAGAGCTTATTTTGTTTTTAAAGCGCACCACGCACCTGATGCGCTCTACGTAGATCGTATTCGTTGGTTCTCGTAGATCGTATAATCGTAGATCGTGTCCGTTCGTAGACTGTTTGGCGAAACTGACATTTAATGAGGATTCTCGTACCTTCATGGATACGACGAACGACGAGTAGTAGCGGTTCGGTCGGCTTATGACGGCACACTCTGCGACTCAATCATCAACCCTGCCTGTCGGGCAGGGCTATATCACGCCCCGCACCTCTGGGTACTCGCAGCCATCCTTAAAGTCATCCTGGAATTGGTGTCAGGAGAGCGATGAAACATGGCCGAGCCGATGTCAGACAGGAAGAAAAGGGAGCTTGAGGCGCAGAAGAAGCAATCTGCACAGCAGGTCAACATCAACAACGACAACATCAACAGCGGTCTGGTCGAGGCCGTCGCCATTGAAGTGACAGACGACCATCATCCTCCTCCTCAACAAGCGCGGGTGGTTGTTTATGAGTATGCTGCGTCGTCCACCAACCCTCCCGTCAGAAACAACAGCGCTGTACAATGCTGCTACCCGGTGAGTTCCATAGATAGCCAGCAGCCAACAGTTAGTTGCTTGTACGTATAGCGCTCTCGACCTACGGTACGTACCAGGTGTGATACACTCTCTGTGTACCACACCTACCTGGTACACACTACGACGTACAATCTATTATTTTATTATTTTAAGTAATACTCAAGTGGAGAGAGGTTCAATTTGATGCCCTCGCCAAGTTTCCTACGAGTAGCAAGGACTGCAGCAGCAGTAGTCCACCGAGCACCGCAGTAGAATACATATTATATCATACGACGTTCGGTTGTTCACGGGGCGCCCTCAACAACCTGGTTCACGATGCTGTGGCCCTGGACGTGGGCGTCGGCGGCAGCATTTCGTGTTGACGAGCGCTCCGAGCCACAACTACAGTACAACTCCACGTTTTCTATAAGCTGACAGTCCGCAGTTCGCCGATACCTGATACCTGATACCTCGTACCTTGTACCTGGTACCAGGTACATAATGCGTGGAAATCTTATTGTCATACTCGTGCTCGTCGTGCGAGAAGGGCCTTCTGCGTGTCCTGCCGGCCCTCGACAAGGCGTGTGACTTATTGGGCCAAACAACTCGTGCGGGAGGGCATATTTCCGTCTGGAATAAGCTGTCTGGAATAAGCACTACGTACGAGTACGCGTACCTGATACATGCTGTACACCTACGAGTACGTACTGACTTCGTACGTCTACCGACCACGTCTTGTTCCTGTTCAGTGGTATACTGTAGATATGGGTCAGGAGTGGCGTATCGGGCACAACTGATCGTATACTTACGGATGCATTGACATCATGAAGTAGCCATGCAGACACAGCTGTATACAAGTACGCTCTCCGTACAGTCGCCTATCAATACTGTACCTGGTAAGTACGTAGCGTGCGCGGAGGCAGGTGGTACTGCTTTTACCGGCGCGGGAAGTAGACAGCAGAATGACACCGTCGCGGGAAAAAACAGATAGGAACCAAACAACATCCGTCCATGCTGTTACACAGTATAACACACGTACATAGTGTGCTGGGTTCGACGATTAAAAGAAGGGTTGGACGTGAGGATCGATCGTCGACGCGCAGGGTAAGAGGACTACGAATATACTGGCGTGCTCTCATATACACACGTACCGAAGTTGCGAGGTTTTGCAAGAGCATGTACCGTAAATCGAGAGGTTAGGCTCTACCTGTAGTGTTTTGACCTTTCCTTTGCATCGATCCACACAAGGACACTCGGGGAAATGAATGCAATGCTCCCGCGAAGAGAACGTGCGTGTGGGGCAGAGCAAGTGTGACTTGGACGCGACCGAAGGCGTTAGCGGTATCGGCGTAGGGGCACGAGACCAATACCGCGACGTCACACGCTAGAAAAAGCAGCGGCTCGTAGTTTTCGGAGTATTCTTGACAACTGTAATACTGGTATCAACATTCAATGAACAACGCAGAGAGTTGCGATTTGCGGCAAATTTGCCTTCGACGTTAGTCACAAGGGGACCGTTTATGTCGCATTGCGCGGGAGCGCTATGCATGTTGGTGGTCAATATGTATCCGTTAACAGCGGGATGGGTTAGGGGTGTGGCTATTTCTGTGAAACAAAATCAAGAGAGACATGGCGGGTTCACGTCTATTAATTGGGATATTTTCCTGCTTCCTTGCGTTCCACGTACTTATAGTACCAGTATACAATAAGTGTGCAGTACCTCACGGTTGAAACTCTCACGGTTGTAACGCATGCATGCATGCGTGCATATGCAACGATAACATGTGCATCCTCGTGCTTGTTTGTGCGAAGCGCACTGCCGAGGGAATTCACCACCTGCCTATCCTTCACGATGGTTGTGTGTACATAAAACACGAGCGACCGACTTGTCACGCAGCTTGCAAAGCCGAATAACAACCGACCATTGTCGCAATCACAGCTGACTAAAATAGTGCTGGTAACAAAAAGGCTGGGTAAACGGTATTCAACGCGTGGTGCTTACGTAGGATCCCGGCCGAACTTACCTCTGATTCTTCGTTGAGCACTCCCTGCGCTTTTTTGTAGCCACGGAAACTGGTACCACTCTCTCCGTAAATATAACTATTTTTTACATACTAATATTTAATCCAAATGGGCCTTATATTTGGGAGCATCTTTGATATGTCTTCACTGTAGTAATAGGAAGAAGAAGCACGTACAATGTGGGCCCTGGGGGGGCGGGTCCCTGGGCAATATTCCAAGGTGTAATGTGAAGAACAGCAAAACCACCACCAACAAAAGCTGAAACAACATGTTACAACGGAACACGTCATTTTAGATGTCGACGTGCCTCAACCAGCTCATAGTTTTTCAGCCGATTGTTATCAATACAGGAAGTATTTCCCCAAACAAACACCGCTATCAGGTATGAAACGATGTTCTTGAGTGACATGATGAGTATTGCTCGACTTTAAAGCGCGCCCAAGATTCACGCCAACACTCTTACATACGCACCCACTCTTTCCCGCTGTCCCGCGCTCGACACACAAAAATAAACATTCCCGTCTTTATTCGATACAGATTACAGTTGACGATCCAGTGGAGATGGTGCAAGCCCGGAACGTCGCCATTACGCAAGTATGCGTCGAAATCTTGGCGATATTCTTCTGCTCCACGGAATTTTGCGGCGTTACGCTCTTCCTGGCGGTGCTGTCGTCGAGCGTCGTGGCGTGCTGCTGCAAGCACCGTGTCATCTATTCGATCTGGAGCTGTGTCGGTATCGTGGTGGCATGGTTGCATGCGATCGCCGCGGCCGAAGCTTTTCAGGCCAACTACTACTACCATTCCTACCCCCCCATGTTTATTTTCTTGCTGCAGGTCGCCCTGTGTGGCCTTAGCGTGCTCGGCGTGTACCGCGGTTGCCAAACCACTAAGGCGTTGAGGGAGCCGATTCACCCCGTAGAGAGGCAGTTAGGGCTAGGGGCGCCGGTACAGGTGTCTATGCACCCACCCGTCCAGATACAGCCCTCCCACGCTAGTATGATTCCCTAACTGTACAGGCATAAATTAATCCCAACGAACAAGTGGTGTTCGTGTATATAAGTGAAGCGGCACCTTGGTGCATTTTGAGGTCGGGTGTATTGCTGTTGTTGTTGCTGCTGCTGTTGTTGTTGCTCCTGCGATTGTTGGGTGGTTTTGGTTGTGTATGCCCGATTTTGCGGTTGTGATTGTCGTTGTTGCCGTTGTCGTCGTCTTCACATTAGACCGTCACTTTTACCCAGTGGCATACGGCACGCCCAGTGTCCGTGATGAATACATGTATCCTACGAGAGTATGTGTGTGCGTGGTGTGATGTGGGCTGCAGCATTAACAGTACGCATAGGGTATATACTCAGAAGCACATGCATACAATGTTGTAAAGTGAGTTAAACCAGCCGTGAGGTGTAGCTTGGGCGGTTTGTTTTGAAGCTTAAACAACATGCACGGTAACGTCGCAAAGGACTTACAAAGTACGTAGACATTTGCGATTTTTTTTCAGGCGACGTACACATTACCACAGAAGTGCCGACATGTTGCCAAGTTCGGGTGTGTCGTTCCCTCCGGACAAACACCGGAATGGACCAGGTTTGAAACGTACGTAGCCTCGGGACTCTGCCCCCAACCCAATATTCTCAAGGGTTTCGGTTTCCCGTGCTGCTGGTGCAGACAGTATTGTTCTGTCCAGAATGACTGCGGGTTCGATCCGAGGAGGCTTAGTTTATATTCGTCCCACGGAGGAGGTTATTCCCTTTGTAGTACGTACGGCACTCCTCAACGACAGAGACCCATCGCTAGACAACCGTTGTACTACTTTTTTTTCGCAGTGCGCATGAGTGCAGAGACGGATCACGGGTCGTGGGCACGCGGCATGTATCTTGCCGACGGCTGCCAGTCGCCGCCTCGTCACCTCCGCCCAAAAATAGCCCAACATGGGCGCGTGACGTGCAGAAAACGTGGGTGTGCGTAGATATGTCGTCAGAATGAAGGCCCCGTTCAACCTGTCAATACTGAGCACGTTTTTCCCCAGCTAATGAAAAAATGGGGCAACACCAGTAGTTCGGAACCGTTATATACCGGGTAGCGGGTATGCCTATTGTGTTGAGGACGAACGTATGCGATAAATTATGTGAGCTCTGGGCATCTGTTTTTCGATTTTACCGGCAGCGATCAAACGACATGTCTCGCGATCCTTCACGCATACCAGGTACCAACATCAGGGTAGTTCAAGTAAAAAGTCTACTGACTTGGTTCCAAGTTATGCGGTGGCCCCGCAACGCTTCCGCGGCGACACTGCTCGTGCGAGTGGTAACAACAATCCTGCTGCACGCAACGTTATTTCGCCCACACAGCACTTTTACGTTGCCCCCTTAGCCAAAATCAACCACAACTACCTGCTGTGATACGCCACACCTATATGCGCAGGAACCCGTTGGATCCCTCGAACTCCTACGACGGGCCCACCTGTTGTACCACACGTATTTGCGAAGCGCGAATATATCTGGCAACGCAGCTTGATTGACCACACGTGCTTGGGAAACATTCGCCCCCCCGCCCCCCCCCGCCCCCCTGTGCCAGGAGATTCGCACAACACATATCATAGAAGCATCGAAACTCCCGTCGCCTATACTCGTACGATACTACTGCCTGTACTACTGCAGTAAACACAACTACCGTCGCCTATACTCGTACGATACTACAGTATACATGTAATACACACTGCTGTAGACACCCGCCGCAAGTCCGTACGTACGAGTACACGCCGTAAAATATCGTAACGTCGAACGTCGTATAACAGCAGTCGTCGACGTACTCGTCGTCCATTTTCTGGCAGAATACGAGGCGAAACGGCCCTGAAACGGCGACAGAACCGTTTCAACTTTCCACAAAGATACGTATGTATGATACGAATAAGGATACCGGTCTTTTTGGGCGCGTCAAGGTCTCTTCTGTACCTAATATACTAGATTTAGACTTATCCGCGTCTGTCAAGGAGTCAAACCACGGTCTCCTAGCTTTGACGTTCAACTTCATGTTTATGTCTTTTCGCCTTTTCCAAAAACCAAAACAAAATACTCCGGAATCTCCGAAGTGTTTTTTCGCCAGGTCGCCACATCTTCTTCAAATTTGTCCACGAAGCACTCGCTTCTCTGGTACTGATACTCTTCTTGTCATCGTAGCGGTGGTGTGGCGGTAAATCATGGCCGAATTGGTGGCCGAAGGAAGACATAAGGAGCCTGGGTCGCAGCAACCTCAAGATGAAAACAGCAGCAGCAGCAGCAGTGGCGCGAGTCTGATCGAGGCCGTCGCGATTCAAGTGACAGACGACCTTCACCATCATCATCATCCTCAACGAGCGCAGGTTGTTCACGGAACTCGTCCGTATGCCACTATTCGACACACCGCTACAGGGACGCCCACCAATCCTCCCGTCAGGGACAACAGCCCTGCACAATGCTGCTACCCGGTGAGTGCTCACAGTGTAGTAGCCTAGACGTTTGTCGGCATCGCATGATTTGCTTCTACTGGGTGCTGCTGTACTGCTGTAGTCCTGTATTGCTGTACGAGTACACTTTGTTTTTGTGTAGGTAAAGCGTGGTCGTTTTTTTTCTTTATTTTTTCTACGTGTACGTCGTGTAGGTGATCACGGGGTATTTACCGCTGCTGCTGTATCTATCACAGCCCCAGAGCTACGACGTAGGTACAGAGCATACATTTTGGCGATGCGCGGACACACAGCTATCACTGATCATGGGCCTTGGCTGTGGTCGCTCGCG
This sequence comes from Saccharina japonica, assembly GCA_008828725.1. NCBI lineage: Eukaryota > Phaeophyceae > Laminariales > Laminariaceae > Saccharina > Saccharina japonica. The sequence continues at coordinate 429,123 of MEHQ01004211.1, forward strand.
CTGCTCTCGCTCCGGGCGTTGGACGCAGCAGTGTTGCGTGTTTGGCGAGCGTTCGCGGAACCACACACGAAACGAGGCGTGGTGCGTGTTGACTCCGTGAGGTTTCATACGCTAGGTATACGAGTACGCGTACTCGTACTGGTATACACCTGGTACGAACTTGACATAACCCTAACCCTATACTCGTACGATCGTATATACACTCGTTTGGTTTAAACTCGTTTGGGTTGAACCCAGTTGAACCCTATAAACTCGTTTGGATTGGTCCGTGTTTCTTGCCCGGTTTACTTGCCCCGTGGCTATTTTTTTCTTCAGCTTTTAAGTGCTTTGAATGTTCTTCGTTCTTGCCCGGTGACCACGTACGAGTATAACTATATAGCACGAGGAACACAGGAACACAGGCCTGCTGTGTTCTCCCTTTTCATCTTGCGACAGCCGCGGGATTTGAAGTCAACCACAACAACCCCGAAGGGGAGCCTTGGTCTTATCTTACGAGCACTGGTACAGCAGCAGCAACTCCGGTTCGCCAGTAATTTTCCTAGAAACTTATGGTATCCGTACGTAACCCTATTTTATTTTGCCCTCGCTGAGATATCATACCGGGGAGGGGGCAGATCCGTTCCGGCTGGAGTGCTGTAAGCTGTACGTAAGGCACTGGCCTCACCGTGAAGGGACTACGTATACATACAACAGCAGTACGAGTACCCTCTGCATGCTTTCTACGTCCTGGTCGCACGTGATAGTTTGCGATTATACGGCGTTTGCGGGCTTCGTAATTATTTTATTTTGTATTCGCATCATGTTTTTGCTCTTCTTTCTAGCTCGTGGGAGGCCTACGTAGCACCAGCCAGCGGCCTTCTGGACTCCGAACACGCCGCGGTCTCATTGTTTAACCACGTCGGGGACGAATACACTTCCGGCCCTCTCATAAGAACGTGCCCCACAAGAAACTCAGCCTAAACATTACGGGGGAAATAAGGAATCGTCAGCTATTATACTGAAGTTAGTGTGGGACACACCCCTTTCTCAAATAAGAAAGTCAGCCTAAGCCCGATTTCTGGTTTCTTATGAGCGGGCCGGTACTGTACTCGTAGAATGTCCAGCTGTACGTATAATATATATATATTATATCTACTGCTGTACGACAGGTGTATATGTATAAACTGTTCCCGGATTTCCCAAAACACAATCCGTTCTGAACAAACGTCGGACGTTGTATTCCCCATCTCCTCTCGCTTAGAGTACTCGTACGTACGCCAAAGGGGCCCCGGTCCCCGCATTTTCTTCGTGGAGGCTTCAGAATGGGATTTTCTTGATTTCGGCAAGAATACGTAGCGTAGTTTTGCGATTAAAAACCTTTCGTCAATGGCACCATAGTGGAATCTTACGCTCGATGCGACGTGCGGGACTTTCCCCTTAGCGGCAGTGAACCACAGCAGCAGTACGTATCATAGAGCGGTGTGGCTCGAGGTCGACGCTTTCCAGACCGAAAACATGAACAGTTTCAGAGGCACCAAGTGCCAGCCTGTCTTAGCTGCCGGGTGGGACCCGCATAACCTGGATGATCTATTCGTACGAGCACATGTTTCCTGGGTTGGATCTGTACTATGCAGACCCTGCACAGCCGCTGACAACGGCTGGCGAGGAACTAGATGATCTACTTGTAGATCATGATCTCTCTGTAGAGTATCTACTGTAGATCATGATCTATCTGTAGATGATCTAAATCATTATCTATCTGTAGATGGTCTAGATCATGATCTGTCCGAGGTTTGTATTTTTTCAGCCGACCGTCCTCAATAAACAGCAAATCTCCCCCCCCCCAAGCAGACACCGCTACCAGGTAATGCGATATTCTTGAGTGGCATGATTATTATTAATAGCTGTACTGCTCGTTACATTTGAACACCAAACCATTGTTTTTTGCCCCCCCAATATCTCACGGCGTTTCGCGCTTGGTGCAAGCAATGTCTGCCTGGTTGGTGAAAACCCAACGCGCTCCGTCCCGGCATTGTAGGGATGCGAGGGTCTTTGGTCATATGACTACGGCCGTGCACAACATGAGTACACCCCCCCCCCCCCCTGGCCCCAACGACTACGGCCAGCATGAAAATGAAGTAACCCCCCCCCCCTCGCCCCCCACTATAAATTATATTATATTTATAGGTTGGGTTGTGCGTCGGTTGCCAAACGACGCCTGCTAAAACACGCCACTCCGCCCTGCGTAGCTAGACAACCGATAAGGGTTCCTGCCGTTTTTTTTAGTTATTTTTTTTTTATTTGGCGGTCACCAAGCTGGCGGTCGGACAGCTCGGTGGAGAACCTCCACAAGGGCAATGGTCGTCACGTAGTGTAATATGTAAGGGCGTGCGCGAGGCATACATATAGTAAAACCCATTGCTGTCTCGTGAACCCCATCACCAGAAATTAAATTAACTCATGTTTGCCAAGCTGCTCGTCCATATGCATAGTCCGCCTCAAAAATCCAGGGATTGGCAGCTCACCCCACGACCGCCAATACCTCACGGCGTTTCGCGCTTGGTGGCAAGCCAATTTCTGCTGACCTGTCGGCTCGTGTTGGGTGAACCCAACGCGCTCCGTCCGCATTGTAGGGGATGCGAGGGTCTATGGTCATTGACTACTGGTCCGTTGCACAACATGAGCTACACCCCCCCCCCCCCCCCCCCCCCCTCGCCCCCAACAGATAACAGTGGAGGACCCAATAGAGATGATGCACGCCCGGAACGTCGCTGTATTGCATATATGCGTCGAGATCGTGGCGGTATTGTTCTGCTCCACGGAACTCTGCGGCGTGGCGTTCTTCCTGGCGGTGCTGTCGTCAAGCATCGTGGCGTGCTGCTGCAAACACCGCACGACCTTCAGGCTCTGGAGTTGGATCGGCGGTTTGCTGTTTGCGTTTCATGCCTTCGCGGCCGTCACAGCCATCGAGATCGATAGCTTCTACTACGTCTCGGATGCCCCCGCGCTTGTCTTCTTGCTGCAGGTGGTCTTGTGCGTCGTTAACGCGTTCGTCGTGCGCCTCGGTTGCGTAGTCGCTGCGGCCTTAGGAGAGAGAGATTCGACCGGTCGCGTAGAGATGCGGATAGAGATGCCCGTCGTGCGGACGTCGGTGTACCCGGTAGCTGGGGTGCAAGACGCGCAGGTTAGTCGCATGCTGCCGTAACTCTCTACGAAAAATAGCCGCAGATTGGGAGGGGGGGGGGGGGGGGGGGGGGGCGTGCTCATCTGTTGCTTGTCTTCGTCACTCTACCATTGGTTACACATCCCTTTCGAGACGGAGCACCGAAGGGGGGGGGGGCGCTGCTCTGTTCCCTTACCTTCCCACGGGCATGCGCTTCCCCTACACGTAAATATACACCTGGTAGCAGGGGAGGGGGGCGAGAACAATAATAAATAGGAGGGGGGGGAGGGGGCTGCATAAGTGCATAAATGAATTGGCAACGAGCAGCGTTTATATAAATATCACACGTAGTTCGCATAAGCGAAGCGTCGCCGACCCGTGCTGTTTTGTTTTGGTCGGGTGTTTGTGTGTTTGGTGTATGTAATGAACACTACCAGTACATAGCAACAGTAGCAGCAGCAGGATACGCGGAACCACAGTGCTGCTGTGCGAGCTGAAAGCTAGCCATGGAGTGCCAAGCGCGGCTTGAGCTGCCCGTGTTTTAGAGACGGACCAGAAGCGGCAATGTCTCAGAGGATGAGAGTGTTGACCCCAGCTACATACGGCAGCGGGGGGGGGGTGGGTACCCCCATTTTTCACTACGTACCGGCTGTAGACTAAGGCAGATAGTGCGAGCGGCCTTGCGCCGCTGAAAAAACAGGCTCTCACTCCGTGCCCCCCCCCTTCTGCTGTAGCCTCGGCCTGTTGCGGATTTTTTTTTTATTCAAAGAAAAAAAACAGTGTTAGCGTTCGTAGTGTATACCTACAGTAGTATTACCCGTGCCGTAGTGCCAATGTAGTGAGGGGTTTGCCAAGTTCGGTTGTTCCCTTATCTCCGGGCAGCACCGGAAGGGACCAACCAGGCCCGGTATATTGCCCCCGACTTGATTTTGTTTTTAGTCTAAACCCGTCCTTTTGGCGAGGCTTTTGGTTTCCCGTGCTTGTGGTATGTATTTACGGCAGAACGTATGTAAACAGCCCCCCCCCCCCCTTTTCTTGTTCCCGCCCCGTTGAGCGTCTTCTTCCGGTCGAAGGCTCGTAGCAAGGCTTAGTAGTTAGCTATTGCTCCTTGGGGGGAAAGCAGAAAAAACTAACGCTGTACTGCGAGACCTCACGACGATCGTCGCTCGGCTGTCGACGAGAAAACGTATCTATTGTTAGGCAAGACCATTGGGCCAGATTGGTACCCATGTTGGGACATGTGTATAGAATAGACCGGTCGCCCCGGTGGACTATTACGGGGTGGGCTATTGTAGTAAGATTAATCAGAATCCCACGATGGACCCAAAAAACACGTACCTGGTATCATATCCCCCCATGTTTACCAGCCATGTTTTGGTTCTGATTACTATGTTCCCCCGACGCGTGCTACGATAGAGGTATAATGGCACTTTTCGGCCGAAACATTTCAGAATGACGGGAGTTCTTAACCCAAAATCGTCGGAATTCTATTTTTTTGTTTTTTGCCAAATTTTTCGTTGTATCGTTAGGGCCCGTTTTAATGAAGAACAAAAAAAACTATTTGGAAAAAAATAAATCAAATCCGCTTTTCATTGGTCAGAACCCGCACCACCACCCAAGATTATACCCCAAGATCCTAATCTTTGGTGCTGGTGCGTGTGTTGACCAATGAAAAGCGAATTTGATTTTTTTTTTGTCCAAATTGAATTTATTTTATACTCGTTAATATGGGCCCTTAGGCCATGGGATTGTCGATAGAGGTAGCACTTTTCGGCCGAAACATTTCAGAATGACGGGAGTTCTTAACCCAAAATCGTCGGAATTCCATTTTTTTGTTTTTTGCCAATTTTTTCGTTGTATCGTTAGGGCCCGTTTTAACGAAGAAGGAAAAAATTCAATTTGGAAAAAAAAATCAAATCCGCTTTTCATTGGTCAACACACGCACCAGCACCAAAGATTAGGATCTTGGGGCATAATATTTGGTGCTGGTGCGTGTGTTGACCAATGAAAAGCGAATTTGAATTTTTTTTTTTTCCAAATTGAATTTATTTTTACTCGTTAATATGGGCCCTAAGGGCCCGTTTTAACGAAGAAAAAAAAAAATTTTGGAAAAAAAAAAATCAAATCCGCTTTTCATTGGTCAGAACCCGCACCACCACCCAAGATTATACCCCAAGATCCTAATCTTTGGTGCTGGTGCGTGTGTTGACCAATGAAAAGCGGAATTTGAATTTTATTTTTTCCAAATTGAATTTATTTTATACTCGTTAATATGGGCCCTACCTCTTGGAAGAACGGCGCGCAAAGTATTGGGACAACTTTGGCTGAAATCAGTTGTTGAACCGTCAGTCTAATGAGGTTATAACCCAAAATCGTCGGGAAATTCGTCATTGTGTTGGCACATTTTTCGTTGTATCGT
>MEHQ01004211.1:435678-463812 GCA_008828725.1 Saccharina japonica
ATCCTGCTGTCGTTCGGCGACGGGGCCTCTTCTCGGCCTCCACCGTCTACGCTCGCCATAGTCAGGCAGTTCGATCAAACTTAGTCGTTAACGTGTTCAAATAGCTCTGCTATGCGAAGGATAATACGCTCCTAACAGCCACACTAGGCTGTGAGCAAGGCACTGCTGTAACACACAGTGGGGAGAAGATAGTTTAAGATGTATTTATTATGTCGTCCCGGAAAGATGCACGAGGCATAGGCAAGGTGGAAAGGTGGAGAGGTGGAGTCGTGGAGAGGTGGAGTGAGCATGAGGCTCAACGCTCCAAAGCTCAGCGACAGCTCGTCGTCGTCGTACCTCCTTGTAGTAGTGTCTACTCGTACGTATCCATCAGACTACTCGTATATGTAACCGTCAGACTACTCGCGTGTAACGGTCACTTGTTGGTGGACTGTTCGGTGAGACAAGCTATATCGAACATACCCGAGCTTGTGTCCTGCGCTCTGGTGCCATCTCACTCTCCATCTCTGTGGGCCACCCATTCATACACCACGATATAAAACGATTGTTCATAATATATATAAACCATTGTTCATAATCTATAGACTGCGAGGCGGTTAAGGCTAACCAGCCTGGGGATTACGAACACAACCAGCTTTGAATTTCGTTTAAGGCAGTGTGTTGTGTTGTGTGTTATACGGCACCACTGCTACTGTTGCCATGGCGCGCCGTTACTTCTTTTTCGGCAAATCGGTAGCACTTAATTTCAATGTTTTCATCCCATGTATTATCTTCGCCCTTCTTTTCTCTTTCCCTCCTTCGTGTTGTACTCCTAACGCAGATCCGGGGTCACATAACAACCTCTCCTCCCCCCCTCCCCACTACGGTTTGTGCCTTGCATTTTGGTCGCGACAAGTCTTCAGCCCTTACTTCCGTCGTCGACTCGCGTCGAAGTGCACCTGCACGCCAAAAACACTCCTGGCGTCAAAAATCTATAAAAGGATTGCTCTAAAATATTCGGGGAAGGCCTGGTCCGTCGCGGCGGGATTGCCGCGAGTGCTCAAGAAAATTTACGCCAGAGCATCCAAGCTGCCTTCGATGTTGGTGTAAGCTCCTACTTATATACGAGAGCAGATAGCTTCTTCCTGCGCAACTCATAATCTACACGCCTGATCTCTAAACGCTACCGCGGGAGTCGCCGTTTCGCCATTCACTTGCTGTTGCGTCCCTGATCGTTTTTTCCCCTTGTCTGATTATGTCACGGCAACGTGTGGATGACCGGCGAGCGTTATTGCGCATCGTTCACCACTACTGGGTGCGTCGACATCTGCAAAGGCGTGCCTATCTGGCTCTCGACGGGACAGATTGCCTGCCTCTTGATCGCCGAAGCGGTTTTGCAGCCGGTGTGTACGACGTGAAGACAAACACCGCACAGGATGATCTGCATCCCGACGACAATTGCGGGGGGCCACGCAACGTAGTCATAGTCATCCTGCGCAACAACAGCTGCTACGGCCGCAATCGCGTGCAAAGCAAACAGCAGCACGCCGACCAGGCTCCACAGCAGGTAGGCTGTACGGGTTTTAAAGCAGCACGCCACGAGACCCGACGACCACGCCGCGATGAACATCGCCAAGCCGCACCATGCCGAGGTACAGAACATAACGGTCACCACGATTTCGATGCAAACGTGCGCTATGGCGACTTTTCGGGCTCCGTCGACCTCCACCGGGTCGCTTGTTGTTATCTGTGGGGGAGAAGCAAGACAAAAAAAAGGCATAATTCGTTCGAGGAAGGGACATCGACAGCGGGAGAGGTAGACGGGAGATCCTGAAATCAGCCACACGAGACATAGCCAGGGCTACGTTATGTGTATGCGGGGTATTATAAACGGCATGGCGGCAACAATTCTCCCACGGCGGGATTCACTTTGGCTTGGTTTGGACATTTTCTTGGTAATATTCTTATTATTATTCCGTTCGCCACCTGGCCATATTGTGCGGCGCTTGTTTCAATCAATCATATACCACCCGCACATGAAAATAGGGAAACCATAATCCAATTACTTCAAAAGCCGGTCGCCCCGGTGGGCTAGCAGGTAACGACGAAGCCTGTTGGAGTCAAGATCGTGAGTTCGAGCCCCCCCGAGTGCATGCTCGTAGGGACTTTTTCTCGCAAAACAATATGTTGACTGCGTAGCGGAAAGCGCAAGAGCGTGAGTTAGCAAACTTCGATGAAGATCGACGAGCGTTGGGAAGGCTGAACCCTCTGCGCGAAAAAAAACCCAAGGCAAACACCGTAGTGGGGGAGGAGGGAGAGGAGCCTACTTTGTGACCCCAGATCTGAGTTACGACTAGGGAGGGAGAAAGACAGAAGCGCGAATATAGTAAATGGGATGGAAAAAACAAAAACAAAAATGGACGATGCTACTACTGTTTTTCGATTTCAATCAGACCTAAATGCTTGACAAATTTATTGCCAAAAATGTATAGTCCCTGCAGGGAAAAACGAGAAGCGGAAGGGAGAGAGAGGGGGGGGGGGCGACTGGGGCTTTGCGCACGACGCAAAAAACGAACGAATCAACACAACTAACTGCTTTTCTTGTACTGTAACGAATTTCAAGGCATTCAGTAACTTTTCCCATTCGAGGGAGACGATGCACAAATTGATTACGGCACCTTTTGGGCAAAAGTTACGGTGGTATACCGGTTCCTAAGACATGAAGAGTGAAACTGTTTGGTTCTCCAGGGCGCCTTAAACAAAACTGAAACGAAATCCTTCGCTGTAAACGCCATACGTACATTTTGAAACGCACCGCCGACTTTTTTTAATATACGCCGCCGATATTTGTTTTAACCGTGCAAGGCTAATAATCCCGCGCACCGTCTACGACGTATTAAATACTTTACCAGTGTCATGGTATTGCCCTGAAAGGCTGGTTATCCGTAAGGATTTAGATTCGGGGACGTATGCGTATTTCTTGGGAGGCATTCGCGTCTTAGATGGGAAAAAAAACAGGGAACAGGGGAGATATTGCTCTGCTCACCGGTCTCAGTCTTCTCATCGTGGCCTGATTGGAAAGCAAGAGGTTTTCTTGTTTTATCTCTAAGCAATCAATACACGCGAGAAACAACGATAAAACGTGCTCAATAGGCAACACCTGGCTGGGGACGTTACGTGTCCCCGTGCAATAGCAGCCACCGTACATACCCATGATGGCGATATCATTAGTATATCTGTATGTTGATGTGTGTATCGATATTTTCATGAGGGGGGGACACAATTTGGATGAATTCGTCAAATGTTTAGATTTTGTTTTCATTGGTAAGGTGCATCGATAGTAAGTACCAGGGCATTCATTAGTGGTTCGGCGTCTGTTGCGCGCAGCGCAACATGCGGTGCAAGGTGTGTTGCGCGCCGGCGAAAAAATTGCGATCTATGCGCGAATATACGCCTCAAAACTAAGTAAAAAGCCTTTTCATTTATTTTTGGCTACGGCGAATAGAAAAAAGTGCCCCAAAAATAATAAGAGCCTACGGCGAATAGCAAAAAGTGCCTAATTTTTGTTTTCGACTATGGCGAATAGGACAAGGGGCCCAAAAGATGTTCAATTACGGCTGATTATTAAGAAAAATTACCTTTAAATTTGTTTCTTGCCTCCGGCGAGAAATAAACGCGCCCAAAAACGCGTGTTGCGCTGCGCGCAACCAGCCTCGCGGCGGCTGTTGCGCAAAACGGTTATTTTCACCAAATGTTGCGCCAGCGCAACAGCGCAACACCTAGTTAATGCCCTGGTAAGTACACCATTTTCAGATTTGATCGGTGAAACGCCGGGTTAGCAGCCAGTAGAGTCATCCACAAGGGGGACTGCATTATTTGCATACTTTTGTCAGGTATTCAGGTTTGAGTGGTAGCACCTTCCATGTTTTAAGTCATTGGATTCTGCTTACAGTAGTTGCCACTTTATAAAGTGGATGGTGGTTGCAAGTAAGCGCTGCATCGATTGATACCTGGTACATACCGCAAAGAGCGTTGCGTTCGCACAGGGGTGCGATTGTTTTTCACAGCTCGTTTTCTCGACAACGCTAAGGATGCAAAAAAGTCGAACATTGTATTTTTCGGGAGACTCTCGACTAGATATTTCCGAAAAAAAAAAACTTGGTTGGTATTGGTTCCTGTGGAAAAATCGAGCTCTGAAAAAAGATCGCACCCCTGTGTGCGCTAACTCAGCGCTCTTTACTGTACCTCTCGTATTATGTTTGCCATCCGGCAAATGCGCTGCATGACGTTTCAATCTCGATGTTTCATACGTAAAAATTCCCCCCAAAAAAAAAAAAACATGGGGAAACCAAATAAAATAATCCTACCTACAGGTAAATGTGGTATTGCTACACAGGTGGCCGGGACCCTCCGCCTTCAGAGTGTAGACTTAAAACAAATCATTGCGGAGACATTGCACAATGTATGTATGTATGTAGCACACTATTTTGCGTACCGAATTGAGAGGTTTTGTCGACACTTTGTGGGGTTTGCTAAACTGCTGTTCAATGTCTCCACAAGGAGTTTGTTACGCTCACACTGTGCAAGGGGGGGGGTGTGCACTCGATATTCATGCATGGCCGTAGTCGTACGACCGTAGATCCTCGCATCCCTACAATGTCGGGACGGAGCGTGGACGCATGCTACGATAGAGGTGCACCATGTTTTTTCTGAGCTCCTCGCTTAAGGAGCGTCATGCCTCACCGAAAAAATGATTTTGGAGGCAAAAAAAAGTGCTGCCGGATGCGATATCTCATGACCGAAGTATACTCTGAAACATTATTCGTCACAAAAAAAATGAAAGTCCGACGAATGTGGGTTAAGGAGCCTTTAATAGATCGTTCAGAAAACGATCCATCCAAAAAGTGCTACCTCTACCGTAGCAAGCGTCCGTGTCGGGTTTTCACCGACCAGGCAGACATTGCCAGCACCAAGCGCGGGGGGGGGGTGTAAGCCTAGCCCCCTTCTGTGCGGATAATGTCTACTCCCCTTGTATTTTTTTTGTCGCAGACGATACAGATGCTATCCTGTTCGTTTCCCCCCCCATCCTACTCACTTGGATTAAGTCTCGCTCTCAACCAGACCGTACATTGTTCCATGCCGAGAAAATACCCATGAATTACTGTATACCGGCGCTTTTGTGCATGTGGACGATGTTTTCACCCGTTCTACGCAACTAATCCACTATTCTTCTTGTTGCTTATTGCATTTTTTCTATTATTGTTTCACAGTAGTTTATACTAAATTCGTGGGTGAGCGCGGTTCTAAAAGGGGCGGGACAATACCGGCGAGAAACGGAGACCCGAGGGACTTCTCAGGGAGACCAAGAACATCTCGTGAGGTCCGCCGGACGTCCCTCGAGTTCCCGCGGGAAGTCTCTCGCGTGCCTTTGGGATACCACGACACTCCAGGCGGGGAATCTATGGGAACCTAAGGACTTCCCGGTGAAACCCAAGGGATTTCATGGCCCTGAGGGTGTCGATCGCCTTGGTTCCCGCGGGGGGTTTTCGGGTTCCGGTGGCGGGGTGTCTCATGCCTTCCTCTGGAATACCCGCGAAAAAAACCCGGAACCCGCGGGAATTCCTGGCGGGAACCAAGCGTTCTCATGGTATCTCCCCCGGTGCCCGTGGGATTTTTTCCCGGTTCCCGCGCGGAGTGTCTCCCGTGTTCCTCCGGGACACCCGCGGGAACCCGCAGGAACCCGCGGGACTTCCCGAGGGAAAATCAAGGGATCTCACGGTATTTCTCGGGTTCCCTTGCGGTGGCTGTCGTGTTCCTCCGGGATATATATATATATATATACCATGGAAGTACGAGATACTCCAGCCGGCAATACACGGGAGCCTGAGGGAATCTGTGGGAGCCCCAGAAAATCCGAGGGATCCCGTTGGAGTCCGCGTGTTCCCGTGGGACTTCCCGGGGAAACCCAAGGGGTATCATGGTACCCCCCGGGTTTCCGCTGGGTATCTCTCGCGTTCTTCCGGGATACCAGGGGAACACGAGGTACTTAAGGCGGGACCCCGCGTGAGTTTCCCGGGGGAACCCATGGGATCTCACGGTGTCCCACAGACTCCCGTGGGGTGTCTTTAGTGATACTCCGGGATATCAAGAGGAACGCGAGAGACTTCTAGCAGGGAATCACGAGGTACGTTCAGGCGGGCACACGCGGGAAACCGCAGGACACCGCGAGAACCCACCAGAGCATCAGGCGGGAGAACCCGTGTGAGTCCCCGGGGAACCCAAGAGACCTCATGGTGTCCCACAGATCCCCGCGGGGTGTCTCTCGCGTTCCTCCGGGATGTCAGCGGGACATCCAGAAACCCCTTGGGTTCCCGCGGGAAGTCTCTCGCATTTCTCCGGGATACAATGGGGAACACACGGAATATCCCCCACGGGAAATAGAGGGATCGACCACGAGATCCCCCGGGAAGCTTATCGGGTCCCCGCGATTTCCGGCGGGAGCGATATACTTTCTGGGGGATCCCATAGTATCTCGTGGGATCTCGCAGAGCCCCAGTTGATCCACCTGCGGATCCAATGGATTTCCCATGGGGACCCTAGAGAAACCGAAGGAACCCAAGGGTCTTCCCGAGGGAAAATCTAAGGGGTCTCGTGGGACTTCGCGGAAACCCGTTAGATCCACCTGTACGCGTAGTTACCATGGGAACCCATGCCGTCCCAGATGAGGACCCATGCCGCCTCTTAGTTTCCCTCGAGAAGCCCGGTGTAGTCCCACGAGGTCCTGTGGGCGCCGGAGGGACTTAGCGTGGGATCTCGCGGTGCTGTAAGAAAACCACAGCGTACAAGGGGGTCCTAAACAATTGCTGCCAGGAGCTTCTTGTTTCAGGTACATGAACTTACGCACGCCGTGAAATCCCCAGGGTTCCCATAGGAGGTCCCGTGGATGTTAATGACCTTTGAGGCCCCCGGGATTCATGGTGGGAAATCCCACGGGAATTCCCGCGGGAAGCTCTTTGAAGGGAATTCTCATGAGATCCCGCGGAATGTCATGGGCGTCCCGCGGTGACCCGCGGGATCCCACGACCTCCCGCGGGATCCCAAGGAACCCGCTGGATCCCTCGGGAACTCGTGGGATCCCGTGGGACGCCCGTAACAACCCACGGGATCCCATGGAAAGTCCCGCGGGGTCCCATTGGACATGACATCCCACCCAAAAATATACCTCCGTAACAATTTGTCTAAATCGAGAGGCCTACCCCGTGGACTTCCGGGGCCGAACTTCCGAACGTCGCTCTGGTGGCCTACATAATACTCTGTACGTACGTCGTACGAAGTATACGATAAAAATGATATGTGCCGTAAAAGTGGTCGCGAAAAAAATAGGAGGGCTTTGAATTGATTGAAGCTCGTCTTTTCTCGACATAATGTGCTAAAACTCTATGTACGAGTACACCCACCCCCGTAGTATGTTCCGATTCAGACAGCGCGTGCCATGGACGTGTCCGTTAGTCGTGCGACTGCTATAAATGGTATGCCGACTTTGCGCGTGTACACTTCATAGTTTTGTTACAGGCTTAATTCGACGCGAGTCGACGAGGGGAAGAAAGTGTTGAACCCTTCTCGCGATAAAAATGCAAGACACGTACGACGTACGTACGTACGTACAGCAATAAGGACGAAGGAAAACAGCCTGCTATCATATATGTGACCCCGGATCTGACTTACGACTATCTATATAGCAGTTGCGTAGGAAGCAGTAGGGAGCAAGTCTGACGCAGACATTAAACAAGATGGAAAACACAACACAAACACTATTAATACTATTAATACGTACAGCAGTGTATGCAAAGTACAAGTAAAATTAATACCAGTAGCAAACTATCTCAAATATAAGGACCGTTTGAATTAAATATTACCTGGTAGTTCTTATTTTTTTGACATTTCATAGTGGTACAATACAGGACACCTAATAATAAACCGGTTAACAAGAAAGCCAGGCTGATGTCTAGAGGAAAATAAGAAATTCGGGAGTCGTTATCTTGAAATTAGTGTAGGAAGCACCCTCTCTCAAATAAGAAATCCAGCCTGGACCAGATTTCCTGTTTCTTATTGGGTGTCCTGTACTGTACACGGTACATATAATATGTGTACACTCGTACGTATTTGGGGCCGCTTTTTCAGGAGGAGGCGAGAACACTCATCTCACCGGGTAGCAGCATTGTATATCGCCGTTATTTCCAACGGATGGGGGGGGGGAAGACACGACGTAGTGGTTGTGAATAACCACCCCCCCTTGATGTTGTGCTTCTTGCTGAGGACGGCCGTCCAGCACTTGAACGGCGACGGCCTCGACTAGATTGCCCTTCGTGATGGCACCCGTTTCCAGTGGAAGCTGCTGCTGCTGCTGCTGCTGCTGCTGCTGCTGCTGCTGCTGTGCCCCAAGCTCCATCTTCTTCAAATCATAATCAGCCAGCATTGGCGACTTGGCCTGGTTCATCGCTCTCTCCCACCACCAAAAACCCACCACGTTCGTACCAGTATGTTTTTACGACCTATATTATATGCTACGAGTACATACCTTTGTTGAATATAATATAGTTTTACTGTAGGATAGCGTCGACGTCGTCCTACGTCGAAAAACACAGATAGATACAGGCAGGGCCGGAGGTACCGCAGTATATACACTCGTAGTTGCGGTGTGCCGCTCAAAGCCAAAACGCTGCGTGCAGTATATGTACCCGTTTGTGTACCATGTATGACACGAGTACTCGTTCAAGCCCCCACATGTCACGCATTGTAGATATTAATAGTAGGTTCGCCAACAATCCTACAGCGAAATATAGCACACACCGCATACGAGTACCGCATACTCGTACGAGTCAGTATAATGTAACTGCCGTACGTAACGCTTGTGAAATGCCGACTGAAAATAGCAACTGAAAAATAGCTACAAGTACGTACTTGTTGTACCTGCACATACACGTACATACCGTACGTACGTACAATAGGTTTTGTGTTTCAAGTCGTATACCACAGGTATGTCCGATCGTTAGGTATTGTTGAAGTGTCGTCGAATCGTGACATACCCTGGGTGTCGTATCATACATACATACACTGCTGCGTTGGTGAACTTACTTGAACAAGCACGCACGCGTCGTAGGAAAGCGTTTGGGCTCTGGGTGGCAAACTGCGACTAAACTCTTCCGCCCTCCCACCTGCCATAATTTCACCTTCGTCTACCTATTACCCTATACTAGTAGGTTGTTAGCGGTGGGGAAACCACGACCGCCTAGCGAGCCAAAATGGCTGACGACGATATGAAGAAGATAGAGCTTCAAATGCAACAAAAGCAGCAGCAGCCTCCACCAAAAAGGGTTACCAGCATCGAACCAGTGCCCGTCGCCGTTCAAGTGCTGGGAGGCCATCTTCAGCAAGCACATCAACATCCCCAACAAGCTCAACAGCAAGTGGTTGTTCATGTTGTATGTTCCCCCCCTCCTTCTGTCCTACCAGTATACCACAACGCTGCATGCTCCTGCTGCTACCCGGTGAGTGTGTGCCTCCTACAAACACTATTAATACTATATTAATAGCAGTACGAGTAATATTCTACCAGTTCGTATCGTGATACTTGTGTAAATAATGTTCGTTCGCGTACTCGTTCGTAGGTAGTGTAAAAACAACTGTACGTATTTATGTATAGGTCGGTATACCGGCGGTATATGTTTGTTTCGTATAATCCGGCTGTTGTCGACTCTGTGTTGGCCGCCCACTGCACACTCTATCTGAGTACGTAGACACATTGCAGTACCAGGTATATTTCATCTGAGTACGCCCACGTACATGCACTCTATCGGCGTCCGTCCGGCCTACTCGTGACTATAAACAGTAGTATTAAATAATATATTTTTAATTTTTTTAATACGTAGTGTGTGAAAGGAAAAATGTCAAAAGGGTACAAGAGGCTTCGCCGGCGGCCTGGACGGCCGCCGGTCGCAGCCTTGCGTGATACCGGGAATGTTAGCAGCATTGTGGCTAAGGATAGGGGTCAGGCGTAATGCCAAGAGTTACACACGTTAGCAGAGCAGCATTGTACTTAAGGATGAAAATCAGAGTTTTTTTTTTTTTAATATCCTCCGGCGGATGGGTCAAAATAAAGCTTAGAAAATCAGACGTACTGCCAAGAGTTGTGAGAGTGCTCTGCACACTGCCCACGGAGAGTGTCAACCGTATCACTCGTAATAAATGTGATCCTGCTGCTGCTGTACTCATACGTGTGTGCGCGTATGTATCTTGGTCACACACCTGACACGTGCACATTGTTTGCTGTACAGTTCTGCCTACTACTACTGCTGTGTGGGCCTGTGGGTCTACACATCTTCGAAACAGGCGAACAACGGCGACAACAGGAACAAAACAACAACTGATACGACGTGCGTGTATCTTTGATACTGGTCATGATACATATCCAACCTACGTACTGCTCACACAGCTCGTGATAGGTACTGTTGTAGTACAGCAGTATTTCAGAGTACTGGTACACTCCACACACGCGTCTTCGATATATACCCGATGCACGTATACATCTACGCGCCCCCTCCGCCAAAGCAAGACCAAAGAACAAAAAACAAAAATAAAAAACGTTTTAAAAAAACGTGTTTCCCCATCCCCGTTTGTAAATGCCATTTTTTTATTTTGAAACCCTCAACGTATATTGAGCATGACGAGGAGATTTTTTTTTTGAGGCGATGCTCTCGATAGCCTCGTATCCCCGATCGTCCTTCCTTCGCCGACACGTCTCCGATTCAAGCGTACCGAGACTCTCCGTCCTCTCTGTCTCAGAGAGCCCCGTCGTCTCCGGGCGCGCTTGACGGGCACGCCATTTGAGCTCGTTCGACGAGTCACCGACACGGGGACTCATTTCGTATCTATGATTGGAGTTGGCACCACTCTGGGCGCAAATGTAGGGACCGTTTAGACTTGATATGTATATTAAAACAGTTCTTATTTTTCCGTCCAGAGTGCTGCCAAAGTCATGCAAAACTGTAAATTTCAAGCTCTCGACCTCTCTTTGCTTGACCGTGCTCCCTCTACGTGCACGTGACGGCGAGACGCGAAATCGTGCATATACCATTTGTAGCTCCGTGATGCTGCTGTGCATATACCATGTGTAGCTTCGTGATGCTGCAGGCTCATCATAGCAGCTTCAGCTGCTGCTGTACATTATGTACATACAGCATATACGTGCTGCTGTAGACTACCCGGGGTTCAAAAATATTGAGAGTTCGCAGTTCTCCACGAGGCCTGGGTGGCACGTGTTCTCGGGGATTACAAACTCTTCCCCAGATCCTAGCACAAACCTCGCTCAGTGGCCTTCACAATGGCGACGCCGGCCACGTAATCGACTCCCCCCACGGGTCGGAGGTCAGAGAACACGTACCGAAGAAAACACGCGAAGACATGAGCCCTGTATGCAGACTACGAACCAAACGTCTCACAGGGCACGATTTTTCGGAGATCTCGTCGTAGATCTCGACGTCAAGGCCTCGTGGGGACGCTACGGCGCCGAGCGGGCGGATCAGCTAAGCCGGCGGTTGCAGGCGAGGCCGGGGCACGCCACAGCGAAGAAATCGCGCGGAAAGGCGATCAGAGGCGGGAGATATCCGCAGACCTAAGGATGTGCATATGTGATAAGCGAACTAAGATATATATATTTATACCACTAGGTGTTTCGGCCATTTAGGGGTATATGCAGAACACGCCTACGGTAGGCGCTCCCACGTGCCCAAACCTCCCTCACACGCAATTCCGATGCGCTGGCGAGACACCTACTGCAGCCCATCCGCAGCACGCACACTCCCTGTTTTCAGGTTTTCAGGCACGTTCTTGCACCTACCGGGACCGTAGCGAAGAGGGGGCAAAAATATCCCCCCTTTTAACCACATGTTGAGGGGGTATAACTCCGCAAATCTACTAATTTTATCTAGTGGTACCCCCAATTGACCACCATTTCCCCCCACTTGGCCGAAGACATACCCCTTTTTGACCACTTCTGACAGCCCCAAAAACGTCTACAAGTATACGTACCCACGTCACCGCCCAGCCGTCCGAGTAGACCACGGGCGAAACATCCAGAAGCTGCGAGTAGTTAGTTGCGAATAATGGTCTCCGAAAAAATCACGGCACATGAAACATGCAAATCGAATCTTTATGCGGAGACGAAATAAAGATATCGTATATTTGCTTCTTAGAAAACAGGACGGGATAATCGGATGACATATCATATCATCATAGAACAGCCGATTTTCCTGATTGAGAATTGCCTTTCCGACGAGAATGATAATCGATTTTAGTAGTTTGCTGTTTTTTGAGAGTTGTATTTCGCTCACAATCAAAGTTTAACCTAGAATATGTGTTGCTCGATGGTAGGTATCGATCCACATTTTGTTTTCGAAATCAGCCTTGACAGGCTCGAAAAACAGAGGATATAAGGGAATTGGCATTTAGGGGCGAGGTACCTCGCCCATAAATAAATCCCGATTTTCTTGGATCTTCGATATCTTGAGACTGCCGATGCCAATTTTGATTTTGTTTTGGGTCATCGACGGCTGTCACAAATGACAATAGTTTACAGTGTAAATTTTGACTGTGAGGGGAGTACATCTCGTACAATACAAAACCCAATATTTTCAATTTTCATTCTCATCGGAAAGGCAATTATCAATTTACCCAGTCATAACTGAAAAACGTATCCCTGACTAATTCCAAGTCGTTTGTCCCCAAATACGTGGGACCAGTTCTTAAGGGGTTAAGAAAATCGGCTGTTATAGGTCGTGCGTTGGGTGCTCGGTGCTCGGTTGTTGGGGGGGGCTTGTGGCTGTCGGACGGGAGGACGCTGGGTGCTCGGTGACTGGTTGTCGGACGGGAGGGATGATGGGGTCACGAGCATAAGGCGCAACGAACGGTCGTTACTCTTCTTGTGATATACCTTCCTCCTTCTTCCCCTCGTACACATATCCCTCGCATCTATCACCGAGACCGCTACCAGACGTATATAATACTGACTACGACGGGTGTTTACGAGTTCTGGAGCTGTTTACCTCCGTAGGTTGTGCCTTATGCTCGTGTCCCCAGCACCCCTCCCGTTCGGCAACCAGGCACCCAACAACCAAGCACCGAGCACCCAACGCACGACCTATGATATGCATGACATGTCTTCCGATTATCCCGTCATGTTTTCCAACAAGCGATGGCATCTTAATTTCGTCTACTGTACGTATAAATCCTTGATATGTATATATTTGCTGTGCCGTTATTGTTTCGGAGACAATAGATCGCAACCAATTGCAACTTCTGGATGTTCCGGCCGTGGTCTACTCGGACTGTTAGGTGGTGACATGGATACGTGTACTTGTAGTCTCTTTTGGGGCTGTCAGAAGTGGCCAAAAAGGGGTGTGTCGTCGGTCAAGGGGGGGGAAATGGTGGTCAATTGGGGGTAGTAGATAAAGTTAGCAGATTTGCGGGGTTATACCCCCTCAAAATGTGGTAAAAAAAGGGGGGATATTTTACCCTCTCGCAAGCCACGGGCCGTTAAGCCCAATAATGTGCCCGAAAAAAAAAGAAGGGGGTGTGCGTGCTCGGCATGGGCTGCAGGCGTCGCGCCAGCGCGTCGGAATTCAATTTGAGGCAGGTTTGGGCACGTGGAAACGCCTGCCGTAGGCGTGTTTTGCCTATACCCCCAAATGCCCGAAAACCCAGGCCCTTTGACCATTTTCTAACATTATTTACCATACCAGGTACCAGGCACCAGGTATCATGACAGAGAAAAACCCGAAAGAGCTTCAATTCAATGCCATCCTGTGTAGGAAATTAATTGCATCATACAGAGTACACACGATCAGTGCGACGTTCGGAAGTTCACCTGGCGGGCATGGGGATCTGGTATATTAAGGGTTGGCGATTATGACTTGTGTACCAGCTCGTAGTTACTGTAGTGTGTACGCCTAGGCTCGCTTGCTGATGACCAGCCAAGACAAAGCCTAAAGTTGAGGTAAGCGCGAAGCTCACGGTCAAGTGAGCTTGTACGAGAAGCTTCAGATAGAAGAAGAGGAGAAGAAGAAGCTGACCCCAGGCCTGACTTGAATTATTATGTCCAGTCACACAGAGCTCGTGAAAAAAATGTTGTAGAATAGAGCTGAAGAGGAGTGGGCTCGTGTGCGGGTGTTGCATGTGAACTCGTAGCTATACAACCCCAAATGATAATTCTGGAAAGAGAAGAGAGGAATAGAGAAGTGGAGTAGAGTGATCGAGGTGGGCGATGCCTGCACCTGATCATCTCGGTACAATGCCCATGTTACGGACAGTTTTATTCTAATGTAGTCCGTACTGTTCCCTGTAATGTTTCCTACAACGTTATAGTAACTTTCTAGTAACATTCTCAGCATCGTTCCTGATGACGATGCTTTGGACATAAAATAGAGCGCACTACGAGTAATACAAACTCGTAATCTATCCGCATATTGTATTTACCCGAATATCTAAACTGAGATACTCATATACTCGTATCAGTGCGCAGTGACTGTACACCACAACATATACGTATGGATCTCAACGTCCATATGCTAACAAATCAAACCATGATTTCCACGAAATCCAACTGGATTTTCGGGGTTTTCTCAATTGAACCGACGTTGGTTCAGTGAACGAATCGACGTTAATGACAGTCCCGTTATATATCCGATATCCGACACGTACGCAGATGCGTAGGTACTGCCGTGATACCCACGACAAAGCGTAGGCTACTGCTGTACAACCTCTGGTGTGTAAGAGTACTTGTGTAATTTACATACTGTCCTGGCTTACGAGTACTGTAGCTATGCTTTGCTATCAGAGAGTACTCGGTGCATATGTGTACGAGTACACGAGTAAACTATTTCACTACATACTGCCGTTGTTAAGAACGTGATCCGGAACAGATCAGCATTACACTACAAGGTGGGTACTGATGTACTGATGTGGTACCAACTACGTTGTAGCAGATGACCCTGTGTTATCCAGCAGCGGTTAAATGATACCGACTACTGCTATAATAGGTGTCATCTCTAATACGACCCCTCGATGCGTTAAACATCGTTTTGAATTCAATTTCGAAATTCAACTCTGTAGCAATGTACTCGTTACTTCTGCGTTCATACTTCAAAAAGAGCGCACACCAACGATGCTAGTTGTTGCGAGGAAAATATTTAACAGACGTTACTGAGAGTTGACTCATTCTGCTGCGATACCCGGGGGGTCACACAAAATAAGTTGATATAAAGCATCCTACTCTGATTCTGTACGCGTTTCTGCATGTGTTATGCAAGTTTAGCTATCAGTCCACAATACTAGAATAATCAGACGTGAACTACATTCCAGTCAGTTAAAAAGAGAATGTAATAGAAGATGTTAGCTAATACAGCGAATCCATTCATCATTCCGCAAATCATTCCGCAACAAGCATAGGGGTGAACAGCCCACCAAAGTTCCTGCCACCCATAAAACAAACAAAGGAACACATCACATGGACACTGCCAGCTGTTTAAAGCTACAACAAGACATACTGTTTTTAGAGAGACATCACCCCTCGTGTATGCTAATCTCCCGCTTGTACTCCTCCAGGTGGCGGGTTCTCCTGCCATACATCCCGAAGTACTGGAGATGCCGTATTTAGATTTAGTATTCAACTACCCAATCCAAAATGCTATTTCGACTTGGTTACAAAGTACCTATACTTGGTACTTACTGACTACGATAAATCGCAATCTTACACAACACAGGTATTTACTACACTGCAGGGAAGATGGACGGGATCCTCTACCAAACAACGCAAGAAGATTTTTTCAAGTGATCAGTTCGTTGACCAAGGCATTGCATATTTGCCCACCACGTACAAAACGAACATGCAACACTCTACAGCTTCGATTAAGGAGATAGTGCATTTCACGCTTCCAGTGGCTCGACCGTGATGGTGTAGACGCCGATAGTTGTCCGATGTGCTTGGTCCGTTATCCTTAGCTCAGGGTTAGGATCAGAGTCCTAGCTTATGTTGAAGTTGGAGAGGTAGGTAACTTTCTTTCTCTCAAAACTGATTGTTGGTGTCGGCTCCGCCTCCACTGTTGGTCGAGAAGTCAGTGTCTGCTTCTTGGTCCCGATATCGATGGGCTCTACGTGTAGGAAGAAGAGGGAGTCTGGAGTTGGCTTGCGGGTGTACACGAAGGCCGAAGTCGCCGTGGGCTCTTGATCGCCCTTTGTTGATTATGAAAATCCTGTCCTGGGGTTTGTCCGCGGTTGTCCTTTCGCTGTTGTGAGCGTGTGGGCCTCCTTTAGCTGACGATTGGTCCCGTTGTTGTCCATGTTTGGCTCGGCTCGTGTGGAGGCGCGAGTCAAACACAGCTCTCGGGCAGCTTGCACGACCGTTGGTGAAGCAGGCGGTGATGCCTCAACTGACGCTCCGGTGATGCTAGATGATGATCATCCAGCTGATGATTCAGTATTGCCAGATGATGATCCAGCTGATGATCTCGTGATTCCAGGTGTTGTTGATCCAGCGTTCGCAGACGTGGGTGCTCCGATGATCCCAGGTGCTACTGCCCCGATGATCCCAGATCCTGATGATCCAGTGATCCCGGGTGATGCTGCTCCGTGGAGTGGATGGCATCTTCGGGATTTTGATTATCCAGTTTTCCTCCTCCGGGATCCGAAATGGATCTCTTATTGGTGGCGAAATCCACACACGTGGCCGGAGGGTCTGCCCCCGATGATTGCTTGGAGT
Source organism: Saccharina japonica (assembly GCA_008828725.1). Taxonomy (NCBI): domain Eukaryota; class Phaeophyceae; order Laminariales; family Laminariaceae; genus Saccharina; species Saccharina japonica. The sequence continues at coordinate 452,468 of MEHQ01004211.1, forward strand.
GCGTGCTGCCGAAGGTCTCCTCGACGCTTGGATTGGGTCTCGTACTGGCGGTCTCGTGATGCGGTGCATCCGGTGTGACTCCAGTCGAAGTGGAAGATGCGTCCCCGGGCGAGGCGGCAGGGGAGCCCCCGGGTGAAATAGAAGTTATGACTCCTGGTGATGAGAACACTCCATCTCCTTGCGGTAGTGTCCCAGTCTCTGGTGATGGCGTTCCGATCCCTGATTAGGAATCTTCAGCCCTTACTGATGGTGTCAGAAGGTTGCTTGCGTGTCGTTGCGGTCTGTCTAGGATGTACACTTGTTGGCGCTCCACCTCTGCAACCGTATCCTCCTCAGGCGTGCTGCCCTGGGTTTGTGCACGTTGGCGTTTCGTCTCAGCGACAGTGGCCTCCTCAGGCGTGTTGTTACCGCTCCTTAGCATGCGCCTGTTCTTGGCCGCAGGCGGTTGTCCATCATGCTCGGATACCCCTTTCTTTTTGGGGTGTAGTTGGTATTATTTCAAACCCTCCGTACGAACACAAACCCTTGTCCTCAGGGCGTTGGTTCAGTGGAAGCGACGCGTTACTGTTGAACTTCACAGTGGGTGAGAGTTCCCCGTCTCGAGTTCATATGGCTTTGATCGAGCAGAAGGGATTGCATCCCATTCCAGGTATGATCATGGCGGAGATACGAACTGGAGTACGCTGCCCAGCCTGGTCGATGATATATCCGCAGAATATGAGAGTATTCGGGGGAAGGGGTGGATTAACTCAATTTTGTATTTGCTTGAGCCTGCGTGGATACATTATTTTGACAAAAGAGGGACACGATACATCGTGTCCTTCGAAGGTGAAAAAATGAATTAATATATTGACTTAGTATGAATTAAGCAGTACTAGACGAAGAATGACAGCAGATCTTCCTAGGGTAGCTACTTAGGCACTCTAGGTGGCTAAGGATATGTTTTACGCGGCTCAATCAACTTTGAGTAATTCCCAGCCATAGCATCCCGAGTCAACCTAGAGTATTTCCAAGCTCAGCATCCACGCCGGCCGAGTCAACCTAGAGTATGTGGTCGTCCGGGGACATCCCGGCTACATCCCCGGGTTTGCTAAGTGGATATGGATCTTAGGGTATAACGGATGTTGCTACTTGCTGCTGTAGACCATCGCCCACAGCAGCCATCCTTCTTCTTGTCTTGCAGTCTTTCTCTTGCCGGCAGGGTCTCCTTGACCGGGCTCTGCCCGGTTTGTGTCTCTCTCACTGGGCTCTGCCCAGATTCGGTGTGTTCTTTCTTCAGGGTATAATACAATTCACATGTTTTGATTCGTGTCAGCGAGGGTGGTCATCTCATTCAGATGGCACAGCAGTGCTGGCTCTGAGTTGAGCAGTGAGCCACCCGGTGACCTGTGATAATTCTGCAGACTTCGCGACGGGGCAACGTTGGCACTCGGAATTTTCGAGTACGTGTTCGCGTGGGAGTGTCATCGACGTTCGGAAACATTCGAGCACGAGTGGTGGGGGTTGGGTATCTTTATTCTCGTCAGGTGTCGGCGTGTGGATATTCGGACACCTGTGATAACTCTTACCAAGCACAGCATCCCAGCATTGACCACTGGCATAGGGTTCGGGTTCGGGTTCGGGTTCGGGTTCGGGTTAGGGTTAGGGTTCGGGTCGGAGGGTCGGCTTAAGGCGCCAAGCACAAAACCCCTGTAAATATATACTATCAAGGTGCGTCCACCCCTCGAATTAACTAGAAAATGGCGTTGTATCGTAGGCTTTGGTGAATGCACCAGACGGGGGCCGGCGGTCGCAGCATCACAATACCTTGTTTCCGCAGGGAACTTATGAGCTCGTGGTAGGCTTCCATGGGGATGTCGGCAGCTTCCGATGCATGCTGCAAAAGGGGTATGCAGCGCCTACTCGTATTTTTTTTCTGATGGCCCTCACTTGATTATAGTATAGGGATTCTATATACCTCACCCCAAAAAACTGTTTTTTGATAAAAGCTGAAAGTGCAGCCCGATGAAGAACCCCAAATGGCCACGTAGTATGCAGATATATCACCACGAAAAAACTCAGCAAAACACCCTTTATTCAATGGTATTCCAACGGTATCGTGTGCGTCGTAGGTGAAAACTGGTGAAGTGTCTCGAATTACTGTAGTATGGATACATTAAAATGTAGCCCGGTCCCAGCCAGAACATATTTAAGCCAACGAGTGCTCCCTCTATCGTGGAAAAGGGAGCAGACCGAACTTCCGGGGAAGCTTCCATCAAATTTGTGGAAGCTTCCATCAAACAAGCTTCTTCCATGAAAGTACTTCGGATTTCCACGGAACTTTCCAGGAAGCTTCACCTACTTGCATGGAAGCCTCTAGACCTCCATCTGGGAATCTTCGACAACTTCCACGGAAGCGTCCATGGAAGTTTCCTTTGACTTCCACGGAAAACAACAGTAAGTAGTAGTATTAGTAGTGCAGACGACCGCGTGAGTCGACTGTATATGCGGGAAACTTTCCCATCTTCCGCGGAAGCTTCCACTACTTCCATGGAAATTTGGAGGAATTCCGTGGCAGCTTCCACTACTTCCATGGAAGCTATCTGTGAGTGTTGGTTATATAGCGTAGTCCACTGGCCTACTCAGTCACGTGACCACTACTGTAGGCCGGTGGACTATGCCGAATAACCAACACACTATATATAGACTTTCGAGTTCGTTGAGTCTCACCTTACTGTATTGGTCTCCGGGGCACTTCCCTCTGCCGCGGACTACAGTAGTACCCAGGAGCACACTATCACAACCATTCACAATGTCTCCGGCACGTACGCTCGGAAACGACAAATTATGAGATCGGCGAGGTTCGATTTCCCGAACCACCCTTGGGGATTATATAGACGGGTTTTGTAAAAAACAAATGCTACTCCTGTCATAGCGAGCGTTAACTGTCGTGAAAACCGTCAGCGGGACCGCGACGGCGACCGCTTCACGCAACTCGAGAAGGGGCCCCTATTATATTTTGGCGCGGTCAAAACCAGAAACTCGTCGCATTCGCTCTAATGTCTCCCCCTCTCGCTCGCTGTCCCGTGTCCGGACAACCCGTCCCCCCCGCCCGCCCCGCCCCCCACAGATAACACCAGCGGATCCGATTGAGATCCTGTACGGCCGACGACTGGCCATAGTGCACATCTGCGTCGAGGTCGTGGGGGGCGTTTTTTGTTCCACATCGTGGCGCGCTGTGCCGCTCTTCCTGGCCGTGGTGTCGTCGAGCCTCGTAGCGTGCTGCTCCAAAGAGCACAAGGCCTTTGTGGTCTGGAGCGTGATGGGTGCGATACTGTTCTGTCTGCACGCGGTCGCGGCCGTCGAGGCCATTGTGCTGGAAGCGGACGACACCGACCAGTTCCCCGTTGGCATCTTGTTGCTGAATCTCGTCCTCTGCGGCGTCTGCGTTCTCGTCGTGCACGCCGGCCGGAAGGCCGCTTGGGCGATAAGGGTGGCAGAGTACAGAGCGAGAGGGGTGGACCCCCCTGCGGCTCCCCACATATGCAGTGATGGCTGCGACCTCTTATGTTGTCTCTGCGGTTGCAATGGCGCCGACTAGGGGTCGTACGTAGCATCCATGTATTTTTTTTGAGATTCCTCACTTTTGAGGAGGTCTGTATCTGCCCCCAACTAGGCGAGCGGGGAGAGGCGTGGAAAAAGAGCCCTCCCGGGGACGGGTCGCTCGCTCCCCGGGAACGGGAAGGATCGCGGGAAAGGGAGGGGTTTCCAACAGTTTCGGAGAAGTTTCCCTCCCAGGGCCGACCACGCACTAACTATCTTCAAGAGAACAATTACAAGTAAATGGACGCTTTCAACCGGTAGGTACTTGCTCGAATTTATACTTGCAAAATAAAGTGGGATCTACGCACGTATTGGGTTGCACTTATTTTTGGTTTGTCTCCAAATTAGTTGTCTGTTGGGGTGTAGAGCCCCTTCCTTATACTATATCCAAGTGATAGGAGCCTCAGAAAAATTAGGTGCCACCCTTGCAAGGCAAACACACAGCGGTATTGGGTATGTATTTCCTTGGTTAAGGAAAACCCGTCAGTCAAATTATTTTTGCTCCCTCCCCCCCCAAAAAAAAACAAAAGGCCACCACCTTTGTAGCGCGTGTCTATCCGCATGTTGCGCCGCAATCGCCGGAATTTTGAAGTACGAAGGAAATGCAAAAAACAAAAAAACAATGCAACACACAATACCCTGCAAATTAAATAAAAATATGCTTAAAACAAAGGCGGGGGGCGGAGGGGGCGGGGGGCGGGGGGTGGAGTGATTAATTTAGTTGTTCTTGTTCAAGGGGCGATAGGCCCTGCGCTTTGGCCGACAACTTTTTAAGAGAGGGTTTTCAAAGGCGTCCCTTGCGGAAGGTTACAGACCGATAGGATAGGTAGTTGGCCATCGGACCGCCGACTCCAGCGCCGCCTGCGTTTGTCATCCTGGTAAGATATTGCAGGGTAGGTGTGGGTGATATCAGTTCATCAATGGCATGAAGTTAGTGTATACTAATTTATTCGTTTATTTTTTGCAGGAGGCGGTAACGAGCTGTGGTATACCACCCCGTATCACTTGCAACCGAACCATACCAAGAGCGTACCCATGGTATATGCACGATATAGGGGGGGGGAGTAAAGGTGAATAGTGTTTATTTACTTGATGTATTGAGTTATTGTATATTAATCTAGTTCTTTGTTTGGGAGACGATATACTCAGTGAAGTGAAGCGGCGCCGTGGTATTCAATATTTTTGGTCAGAGTTAGTTGTGCAGGTATCATGAGTTTACGCAGAAGTACTCTGTTCTCGTCTTTGAGTTCTATTTTAACTAACCGTGAAGCCGAAACTTGTCATATATTCTGGTATACGCCCGCATAAAAAACGTTGCAGGGCACTCGCAGCAATGACGCAGTATTGGTATTAGTAGTGGACCGGGCAGAGGTTCCCGAACTTTTCAGAACAGCTTTCGTTTTTACAGTTTTTACACAAGTTTTCTCTCGATATCGTGCTGGCGGGAATGTGCAGGCGGCTCCTGAGAACCTCCGTTTCCGTCCCCGAATTGTTAGAGTTGTAGACATATGGAAGGATTTCGGATCCGGGGATGGGAAATTATCTTCCCCGGGTGTGGCGTGACCTGGACCTGGATGTTGTCCTGAGGGGCAACTCCAGCGACGCGCTAGCTCCATAAGCCCCAGCCAATCAGCAATCAGCCGATGGGGGTGGGGTTTCCACACCTTGCGGGGCGGTATCGACCCGGGGCAGCTCTGTTTTCGTCCCCGAATTGTTGGAGTTGTAGATGTTTGGAAGGATTGCGGAACTGGGGATGGAACACTATCGTCCCCGCGTGTGGCGGGGCCTGGGTGCCGTCCCGAGGGGCAACTCTCGCCGCGCGCTGCCTCCATCAACCCCAGCTAAATCAGCAATCAGCAATCAGCCTATGGGGGAAGGGTTTCCACACCTTGCGGGACGGTATCGACCCGGGGGAACTCCGTTTCCCGCAGCGTTTGGGGTTTTTTATGTATTGAATAATTTTTGAACAGGGAATGGGGCCCTCTCGTCTCCAGGTGAGGCGGGATCTCGACGTTGTCTGGGTGGACAATTCTCGCCGCGCATTGGCTCCATGAGCCCCATATAAGACTAAATCATCCAGTGAGGTTGGGGTTTCCACACCTTACGCGGCGATATTGGCCCGGGGGGTGTCCGATTTCCCCCCCGGGTTGTTGGAGATGTAGACGTATGGAGGGATTTATAATCAGGGNATTGTGCTCTCTTCATGCATTCATACATACGTATCAGCTTGCAAATCTCTCTTTTTACCGCAATGTAATTATCTCAAATGTCACTGCATACTGGTTACTTGACAACGACAACATACCGATGATACCGCATGATATCCCATACGCGTACCATGTCGCATCCATGAATTACCGATCATTATATACTGCTGTACGTATGCGTAGTATCTCACTCAATCCTCTGACTTGGTGAACATGTACAGCAGTACCGTGCAAAGTATTTCCTCAGCTCATACTCATAACTCTACCATCAACAGCAGTACATACCAGGGTAACGGACAATATACCCGCTGATTCCACGTAGATGTTCCCCTCACACATAATGCCTCATCAATACATGGAACTCCTTACTACGAAATGGATAATCTGCGTCGTATCTTTTAGCACGGTCAACATCCCCTCTGCTCAACACATACGACCATACAGATTCCCTCCCCCCTGCTCTGTGCATGACAAGGCGCGACAACGCAGGGTGGACACATCGCAAAGGGGGTTGTGCTACTCTGCAGTCCAGATATATACGATGTAGTATCGTACTCAACTCTGCGCATACTCTTGTACTCGCAGTACTATACTACTACTACTTTCGTACCCGTATTCAATTTCGGGGTTTATGTTGATATGATACAGCAGCAGCTCGTACTGGTGATGTACAAGTACGTGTGCGGAAAGTTCAACTCATTCTTTCACAATTTCCTCATATTGCACTTTCCATATCTACGTCTTACTCGTACGTGGATTGGCACCCAGCCAGAGCGTTCGACCAGGTAACCACAAAACAGACAGCCGTTGTCCTGCAGTAGTACTTGTACGTTACAGCAGTCTACAGGAACATTTCAGTGAGAGAAGCTATACATATACGCCTGTGTATCATACCTCCGTTCCACCCTCAAAAATCTCCAAAACATGTGCTCTATTCTCAATCTCAAATATGGGGGTATCCTTCATTCTTATATCAATACAAAATCAATTCAAGAACGGAAATCATCAGCAGCAAGCAACAAAATCATACTCGCCTTGTGCGGGCAAAAGCCCTTGCTCGCGGCGTGGTGATAATTTCTCCTTTGCTCTCTCTCGTTTCGGGCAGCGCCTCCTCTTGCGCCCGTGCTCTGCCTCCCAACCGACGATGCAGACTTTTCCACCAGCCCCCATCTTCGCTCTCTCCTTCTCCTCCTTCCTCGGAAGCAGTGTTCCCCCCGGCTTTCAAATATCCTGCCCCCCCCCGGCTCCTCGTGCCGGCCAACCAACTCCCTCTTCTCGTGCAAAAACTAGACCCACAGATTCAGGCATAGGCCTGGCGGTTCTGGGGCTTTGCGGCGGCGGCGGCGGCGGCGGCGGTGACGATGGCGGTGGCAGCGGCGGCGACGAAGACGGCGGCAGCGACGGCAATGGTGACTGCGGCGGCGGCGGCGGCGATAGTTGCGCTCTTATGTCCCGGCAAGCGCAGCAATCCTCTGACAGCTCGTCTTGCGGACGTTGCGACTGGAGCAGCTGCCTCTGCAACTGCTGCACTCCAGTGCCTTCGCCACCAGATCCACGCGGGTCTACCAGCTGCGGCTCATACATGGTGTTGCTGGGATCGCGCTGCTGCTGCTGGGGCGGCATCTCCTCTCCTCGTGCTCTCTCCTCGTTCTCCTCTTCTCTCTCGTATCTAACTAAATCTACAGCAACTTTCATCACGACCTCCGCTTGAAGCTCATGCGCCTTACGGAGATCCTGAAGTATCTCCGACATTGCTGGCACTCGCCATGACCAAAATCTAGTCAAGGTGGGGTCCTCTGCGTACGACGCTTGCAGAGCTGCCTCTGCGAGTCTGATCTCCTTCTCGAGCTCCAATGCCGCGATCTCTACCTTCAGCAGCTGTATCCTCTCCATACCAGCGTCCTCGTGACCTGGCATGGGCTTGCGCAACCTGTTCCCCTCTGGGATTCCCCTCTGGGATGCAGCGCTCTCCGATAGGATCACCGGTTGTCCGGACACACTAGTGTGTTGATTGATCTCTAAAGGTGTACACGCATTTGGCACAGGCAGGCGTCGTGGTGGCTCAAGGCCGCTTGGGCGATAAGGGCGGCAGAGTACAGAGCGAGAGGGATGGACCCCCCTGCGGCTCCCCACATATGCAGTGATGGCTGCGACCTCTTATCTTGTCTCTGCGGTTGCAATGGCGCCGACTAGGGGTCGTACGTAGAACCCATGTTTGTTTTTTTGAGGTTCCTCACTTTTGAGGAGGTCTGTATCTGCCCCCAACTCGGCGAGCGGGGAGGGGCGTGGAAAAGGAGCCCTCCCGGGGACGGGTCGCTCGCTCCCCGGGAACGGGAAAAATCGCGGGAAAGGGAGGGGTTTCCAACAGTTTCGGAGAAGTTTCCCTCCCGGGGCCGTCCACGCACTAACTATCTTCAAGAGAACAATTACAAGTAAATGGACGCTTTCAACCTTCGTCGTATATGCGCATACATGTACCGGTAGGTACTTGCTCGAATTTATATTTGCAAAATAAAGTGGGATCTACGTACGTATTGGGTTGCACTTACTTTTGGTTGGTCTCCAAATTAGTTGTCGGTTGGGGTGTAGAGCCCCTTCCTTATACTATATCCAAGTGATAGGAGCCTCAGAAAAATTAGGTGCCACCCTTGCAAGGCAAACACACAGCGGTAATGGGCATGTATTCCCTTGGTTAAGGAAATCCCGTCAGTCAACCCCCCCCAAAAGGCTACCATTATCGTAGCGTGTGTCTATCCGGCATGTTGCCCCGCAATCGCCGGAATTTTGAAGTACGAAGGGAAGGCACACAAAAAGCGAATTGCAACACACAATGCCCCGCAAAGTAAATAAAAATACTTCATATTCATGCATGGTCGTAGTCAGGGGGGGGGGGAGGATGGAGTGATTCATCGAGTTGTTCTTGTTTAAGGGGCGATAGGCCCTGCGCTTTGGCCGACAATTTGTTTAGAAAGGGTTTTCGAAGGCGTCCCTTGCGGGGGGTTACAGAGCGATACGTAGGTATAGTTGGCGCCGATTTCAGAGCCGTCTGCGTTTGCCATGCTGGTAAGGTATTGTAGGGTATGGGTGGGTGGTACCAGTTCATTAATGACTTGAAGTTAATGTAAACCTGGTACTATTGTATATTTTTTGTTTTTTTGTAGGAGGCGGTAATGAGCTGTGGTATACCATCCCGTATCACTTGCAACCAAACTATACCAAGAGCGTACCCATAGCATATGCACGCTATAAGGAGGGGGGTAAAGGTATATACTATTTATTTACTTAATGTATTGAGTTAGTGTGTATTAATCAATTGCGTTGTTTGGGAGACGGTATACTCAGTGAAGTGAAGCGGCGCCGTGGTATTCATCGCTTTCTAGGTCAGATAGTGTATAGGTGTGCAGGTATCACGAGTTTGCGCAGAAGTACTCTGTTCTCGTACTTGAGCTTTTTTTTAAGTAACCGTGAAGCGCAGCTTGTTAGACATTCTGGTATACGCCCGCATAAAAAACGTTGCAGAGCACTCGCGGCAACGACGCCATATTAGTAGGGGACCGGGCAGAGTTTCCCGAATTTTTCAGAACAACAGCTTTCGTTTTTACAGTTTATACACATTTTTTCTCTCGATATGGCGCTGGCGGGAATGTGCAGGCGGCTCACTGAGAACCTCCGTTTCCGTCCCCGAATTGTTAGAGTTGTAGACATATGGAAGGATTTCGGATCTGGGGATGGGAAATTATCTTCCCCGGGTGTGGCGTGACCTGGACCTGGATGTTGTCCTGAGGGGCAACTCCAGCGACGCGCTAGCTCCATAAGCCCCAGCCAATCAGCAATCAGCCGATGGGGGTGGGGTTTCCACACCTTGCGGGGCGGTATCGACCCGGGGCAGCTCTGTTTTCGTCCCCGAATTGTTGGAGTTGTAGATGTTTGGAAGGATTGCGGAACTGGGGATGGAACACTATCGTCCCCGCGTGTGGCGGGGCCTGGGTGTCGTCCCGAGGGGCAACTCTCGCCGCGCGCTGCCTCCATCAACCCCAGCTAAATCAGCAATCAGCAATCAGCCTATGGGGGAAGGGTTTCCACACCTTGCGGGACGGTATCGACCCGGGGGAACTCCGTTTCCCGCAGCGTTTGGGGTTTTTAATGTATTGAATAATTTCTGAACAGGGAATGGGGCCCTCTCGTCTCCAGGTGAGGCGGGATCCCGACGTTGTCTGGGTGGACAATTCTCGCCGCGCATTGGCTCCATGAGCCCCATATAAGACTAAATCATCCAGTGAGGTTGGGGTTTCCACACCTTACGCGGCGGTATTGACCCGGGGGGTGTCCGATTTCCCCCCCGGGTTGTTGGAGATGTAGACGTATGGAGGGATTTATAATCAGGGGATTGGACCCTATGGTTCCTGGGTGCCGCTGACTCAATGAGCCCCAGCCAATCAGTTATCAGCCGATGGGGGTGGGGTTTCCACACTTTGCGGAGCGGTGGCGACCCGGGGGAACTCTGTTTTCGTCCCCGGATTATTGGAGTTGTATATTTATGGAAGAATTTCGGATCCGGGGATGGGACACTATGATCCCCGGGTGCGGTGGGACCTGGATGTTGTTCCAAGGGGAAATTCCGGCGACGCGCTGGCTCCATAAGCCCCAGCCAATCAGAAATCAGCCGATGGGGGTGCGGGGCCGTATCGACCCGGGGGAGCTCCGTTTTCGTCCCCGGATTGTTGGAGTTGTAGACGTATGAAATATGAAATGAATTCGGATCCGGGCATGGAACACTATCGTCGACGGGTGCGGGTGGACCTAGGTGTTACCCGGTTATGTTGTCTCGCACCCTCTCTATCGATGCCGCGAGGCGGGACTGAAACGCCCTGGATCGCGAGACTCGCGAGACCATGACGACAGAACTCGGAGCGTGCTGTGATGTTGCAATCTGAACGGAAATATAAAGACCATTGGTCGATGAATTTAAGAGTCCAAATATATATTACATTGCCGTCCGTAAGTCACTGTCCTTGGGATTGGGGTAATGCTCAGCGCGCGACGGCAAGGACTCGGCCGGGCATGAGACCCGGCGTTCCACTGGTTGTGGCACGCAGCCTTCCTACCTATGGGGCAAGGTGGGGCTGAAGCGCTCTGGATCGCGAGATCATGATTCCAGACAGACGAACTAACAGCATTTGATAAAATAGATTCGTGGGGTCCTCGCCAATCCCTGCGGTTTAATATAACTCTAAGTTCATTAACATGTAGACGCATGCTACGGTAGAGGTGCACCATGCTTTTTATGAGGGTGCTCACTTGAGAAGCTAGAAGTGCTATCCGATGAACAATCTCATGGCCTAGGAAAAATGAAAAATACTTCATCACAAGAATGAAATTCCAGCGACTTTGGGTTAAGGAGCCCGGTCATTCAGAAACAAATTCAAACCAAAAGTGCTACCTCTATCGTAGCACGCGTCTGTACCGGTATGTTACTTTGAAATCCCACGGGGGGGATTCTGCGTATACGCTCTTGAGCTCTGAAGGTTGCGTTAAACCGTCGCTGCAACCTCAAAG
>MEHQ01000737.1:0-21520 GCA_008828725.1 Saccharina japonica
TCAGGCTATGGCCCACGTCGGGGAGACCAAACCGTAGGAATCTCGCTCGTCGCAGATACTGAAAAACCAACGTCGATTGAAACTCGAATGAGGGCGTTGCCGCGAGGCATTCGCCAGTTCAATTTAAAACAGCGAAGAAACAGGAGCGTGTGTAATATGTAGCACCTATGAAGATTGGACGGACGGGATGATCTCAGCCTACCACTTTAGTAGGAGAGGTCATACCTGAAGAGCAGAGCTCAATTTAGCGTACAGAAATTCAGGTTCACGAACGCGCGCTATACTGCGGCAAGGTGGGCGGTTTACGCACAAACGGCCACAGCGCTCGCTGCTACAACAGTCGAAGAAAACGTTTGCGCGTGATACTTGAACAAGCACGATGTCACGATAACAAATACTGGTTCCCAAGACGACTAGCGAATGATGCAACGTCCATCAAAACAAAACATATTCTTACCTGCCAGTGGTGGAGAGTCAATGCCGAACGCCAACCTCTGCCACCGATTAAACTATGTCCTCTACTCCATACCACGCGTAGAGTCGCAAGCGTTTCCTCTTCGCTGGGCATCGTGATGCATCGCCGATATGCAGATATCCTCGCGAACCGAAAGCCGAGTGTCTTCTCTGAGGCGAGTGTCGCATGCACGGTCCACCACACGTCACAGAGCCAGCGGCGGCAGAAATGTGGGTCACGTCTCAGGCGTAAGCGGCTCCTGGTAGCCGGGGCTTAGCAGTGACGAGCGCGAGGTCGCGTAGTCCGATAAACAGCTTGGTATACGAGCGGGGGTGGCGGCGGCGGCGGCTGCTGCACCTCGGCCGGGTGCTCGGGCTCCGCCGTACCGAGCGAGGTTGGCTGGACTGCATGCTGTTGTAGCTGTTGTGCCGCGCCGGCAATGACTTGCCAGAGGGCGTTCGTCATAATGGCAGTTCTTGTAGCCAGAACACTCAATGGATGGCGAGGACACATTGCAAGGGCGATGCCGACAGTACGGGGCGGCAAGGTGGCTTCTGAGTTATTAACAGCACATAAATGCGTATCTGCTCCAGTAATAGAGCCTGTACAGCAAACGCTTTGACACCCGTCGCTGACTCTAACAGGAGTGATAATATCAGCGGCTGTACCGAAGTCCCAGTGAGACGAATCGTCTTCATTAATGGCAGTGAAGAACTCAGGGAGTAAACCGAACTCTGGTGGATCATTGTCTAAGCCAGGCGCGAGAAAACGTTCACGAACGAGATTTTCGCTATTTGTAGTACGAGCCACCAAGGCGGCAGCGGTCTCGTGGATTGAAAGGCTGTTACCGCGAAGTGCTCGCGCAGACGTGGTTGCTGTAGCGCAGTGGGATTGAATAGCGCACGAAAGAAGTCCAGCTGCCGTAGCGAAGACGGCATCAACCGCGTACCACATATCCTCTTCAGGGGGTCCATGCAAATATTCAGGCGGGAGGCAGTATCGCGCTCAAAGATCGTACGGGCACCAGCGGTACTGGGCTGAATATCACTCAAACCTCCAGCCGTAAGCAGTCCCGTGCCTTTCCCCCTGTCACGTTGAAACGTAGGCCGGGGGACGCAGTATGCTCGAATTGTGCTCGTCAGAGTATGGAGAATGGAGGGCGGAGCCAGGCAGGGCAGGCATCCAGCCGGCATGGCGCAGCGCATCAAATGGCTCGGTCTTCGAGGTCTCGAGGTACCGAGCTGCAGCAGGTAGGCGATAACTGCAGGCATCCGAGGGGGTGAGGGGCAGAACTTCCGCAGTTCAGCGAGGAGTCGCGGTGTCCGAGGGCTGGAGTGGCAGAGCCACCGCAGTTGGGCAATATGGGGAAATATCCGGGGTCGTGAGAACCGAACTTGCTCTACGGAGCACAACCTTCGCTGTTCAGAGGGTAAACACGAGCATAACGCATATCGAACAAAGGTCAGAGTCTGTCAAAATAAACGCTGAGTGCGGTAGGATAGGGGTAAGGACACAGAGTATCCCTTGCCAGGTCAGCCTACTGAACAGGCACTCGTGGGTACTCACGTATGCTGTCCGCTTAGAGGTACAAGAAGAGCAGCTTTATCCCTTTTCCTACGTTGAAATTCTGACAGGCTGGAGGCTCGGTCGCCTTGCCATGGAAACCCCTGGTTCACACCTAAGATGCGCCTTCCAAGTACTTACCGGCGTTCCAACATCATTCCATCAATACCGGCATCGTGCCCCAGGTATGGTGTGCGCTGGAAACCATATAAGCTATCTCTCACCCATATGCAGTCTCGTATAGTTGCAACGGCACCGGCCCAAACATCCGTACGCGCCTGATTACATACTTCCCTGACAAGTTCATCGGCCAATAGTTGACGATGTGCTGTTTGTCCCTCCGCCCGTGCCAACATTTAACGTTTACTTAGACCTACTATATATATAAGTATCTATCTCCTGCTGGGTCCAGTCAATAAGCACGTAAGCCGCCAAAAGGGTGACCTACGCGTGTTTATCCAAGGAAACGTGCCGTGGCAGGACCACGGCGTTTCCACCTCTAGTTGGCACCACATTTGTGGTATGGTGCCGTTACCCACAATACCACGGCTGATATAAGAACTACCCCCACCACACAGTCACCGCGTGTATGGTGCGTGTCTGCCGAATACACAGCATATTTCAACAGATGACCGCGGGAAGTGAATTGACAGCGCTCGCCCACGTTTAGTAACGCGGGACGTGTGGAAGCGTTGAGGCGAGCAGGAACGATCGATGTATGCTGCGCTAGAGATGGGAAACAAGGATCCAGCCAGTTACAATCAGCGACGGACGATGATCACTCTACTCGAATTAAGTGGACCGTGAACGATGGGTGGAGGGTGACTCAAACTCTAGAACACAATCATGAACTTTTACGCAGCTATGCATTGTCAACCGCGTGAACAATGGCTTGAGGACGATCCACCCGCGGACGAGATGATGGGAGACCTCAGTACCTAACGCACGGGTAACGACGACATCGCAGAATATTCGACACCAGGATTGCTTCCGTTGCCTACATATCACCCTTGTCAATGTTTGGATGGCAGAAGATATCCCCCAGCCGGTACACGATGCCCTCGTCAAGGCCATTAAAATAGCGAACGATCGATGTGATTGAAACAACGAAAGAGGAAGTGTTCGAGTTCTTGTGCAGGTAAAGGGTGGGTCAAAACAATCAAGTCCCACCTTAGCAATGTCTGGGGGACCGAGGCATAATACCTGACGAACAGTGCGGCCTTCATCCTGAACGATCAACAGTCGACATGTTGATCGTCGTAGGACGATTGCATGAAGTCGGACGATATGCAGACATCTCAAACATTTGCAGGAAGCCCACGACCCTGTCGATCGAGAGCTGCTGTGCCAGCTATTCGCACGCGTTGGCATCCAATCAAGTAGCTTACAATCGCCCGCCAGTCCTACGACACATTGGCCCGTGCGTACGCACAGATGATGGTGAGCACCCAGAATGGTTCGATGTCACGCGTAGCCTTTGAAAAGGCTGTGTTCTATCGCCGTTGCTGTTTTACGTGTGCTTTGCTGGCGTGATACATGTTGTTCTCCAACCCTTCAGCAAAACCGAAGCCATAGTAAGGGATTTCATCCGTTTGAAGGAGGATGTAGTAGTAGTGGTCGGAAAGGAGGGTTGAGTATAATACATGCGTGTGTAAGGGAAGTGTGGAGTATGCTGATACAGTGATGACCCAGGAATTTCGTCGACTTCCGCGTAGGATTCTCGAGTAAATGAATGCAAGTCGTCGTGACTGCCCTGGAAGCAGGTGCTCTCGCGGCGTCATCAATTAAACAACGATAGACATGCCATCAAGAACACGGGACCCGAAATCCCCTACTCCGCCGCTATCGAAGCAGCTGGCAGAGGTAATCAACCGAGGCAGTAATATACCTTGCGACATTACCACGAAGCGACACCTCTCTAGTGGAGTCGAACGACGGATCTGTCCCATGTGGGCATGAGTAAAATTACTCTGACCGGGGTGGGACGATGTGATGGCGGCCCCGCTTGTGCTGGAAGTCCGCTTGAGGAAGCCCGAGGTGATCGAGAGCCTGCTGCACTGATGTGTGGCGTTAACTCTCCCACTGCACAAACTTACGCAGGCTCCGATTCGGTGAACACCAAGTAGCTTCTCGCGTCATTACGGCTTCCAGCTGACGAACACGGTCAGACTACAGAACCCTCGCTAGCCAAGGCCGTTAGCAGACGACGATGTGAGAGTCTTAAACAGACCTTCCATAAACGCGGTGTTTATTGAGGGCTCGTGGCGCGGCAACACAAGCGTGCGAACCACCATTCGGTTATGTCTCGGGTACGATAATTCGGGGGGAGGACCAGAGACCGAGTGAAGCCAACGACAGGAGAATAATGTGTTTTGAAAACACCAATGTTTTTCGAGTATCACCGAGGGGATCACGACACATTCCTGCCTGATGTTTTCGCGGGTAAAGTTCCCACGTGGACAACGTTCAGACTAAAGCGCTGCACAAGTGGTATAGAGGGGGGTCTTGAAGCAGACGATCGGCTGATGGTCAAGTGCTCAAAATGAGGCCGACCTGCGTGCGCAGCAGCTCAGGAACCTGTTGTGGGTATTACTCACGGGGGTGGAGAAGGTGCGGGCATCAATGTCAGGAAAACGGATTGGACAGCAGGAAGGCGGACGGCCGTCACAGAGTAGCATGGCACCATGAGTCGACTGTGAAGTATAATCCAAATGTCTACTCATACGCCGCACCTCTGTGACTGCTCTGAACGCGGCGTTGGTGTCTTGTAGTTTTCCTTTTCCTTCTCCTTTTGCCTCCCGTTGTTTATCTCTGTGATACGGACAAGTTACTCCCTGGCTTTGTGGATAGGGAGCCCCTCGTTGTTCCTCTATGGTACTTCAGGTTTGGTATGTACATTATTAGCTCGGTGCATTGCCCGTAGCACATCTGGGGGACACGACAGCGATGCTACAACACTTCGCAACAATTTGTTTCACTTTTGTCGGGTTGTCTTCAGCGTTTGCGTTCTGTCCTTCTGTTGTTTCTTGGGTTTTGTATATTTGTTTGGCTACGTTATCATTTTTATTTCGTTTCGTCCTACTCAATTGAGTACGAAGAGCCACACTTTTAATATGTGGATGGCACTCAAAGTAATGCAGAGGGAGGGGGGGGGGGGACCACGCGTAGATAATCCGCTGTTGTTGATGAAAACAAGAGGGAGGCGGCAGACAGGGTCGCAAGATACCACACCGACTAGTAGGTACATCCGGTACAAAGCATCCTCGGCTGTCTAGATAATGCTTTTGTCGTGCTTCGGTTGGCTGTTCTTCGATTTCGTTCCCAGTTTGCCTCTGTTTGCGCTCTTGAAGTGTAATTATACATTATGTTTTATGTTGCCTGTAACATTGCCGGGGGGCATACGAAACTGAATTGTTTTGTTTAGCATGCTTTGAATGTTCGTTTTTTTTTCCTCCATTTTCTTACCTCAAGGTTTTTTGTTCTTTCATTTGCGCATATTTATGTGCTACTTGTAGCTGGGCATATCGTACCTGTCGTATATGGCACTGCATTGTCTGCTCTGCATACTTTATTGCGACGTAGAATATTTTTGTCGTGTTTTTGTAACGGCAATGAACTGGTGACTCCTACGAGGAAGAATCGGCATGGCCACTGTCTGGGTTGTCAACACGTTTTTCCTACCCGTTTCACATCTAGCACAAGCACTGTACGTGCGGTGCCTTCGTCCTAGATCGACACCACCAGTACGTACAGTAGTGATTTGACAACAAAACTACGAAACAGGGACACTTCGTTTCAGTGTAGAAAGTAAAGCAGACCAGGGCGTAAAATAGGTAGGTGGTGAAATGTTGGGCTCACGCACCTTTTTGTTTATGAACACCGTTTATTTCACCATGATTTTCCTGTACCTCACCTTGTTTCGCCGTAGCCTCAAACGAATACATGAGCCCCTTTATACCTTAGGCGGAAAATAAAAGCAGGGTCTGTTTCGCCGCAGGCCAACTAAGCTTCGCCGTGCTTTTCGCCACAGGCTAAAATTGTGTTCGGGACTTGTTTCGTGTTCATTTCGTCATATATTACTCTAAAGACACTTTTTTCGGGGCTGCTTTCCATTATCGGCATATAATAATGCTTTAGAGAGTTGAACTAAAAATGTTGCCATTTTCCTCTGCCAGAGGATGAAACAGTTCCCAAACTGCTAAACCAAGCGGGTTAGACGCACAATTCGAGTCTGTTGACGCATACATTCATGGCAAAAACATATCGACCTCCGGCGGCCCTCGTCGACCACGAGCCGGCCTGGAGCAGACAATGCAATAGCATAGTATGTACAACACCCTAAAAGAAATCCAGATAGATGCGTGAAAGAAGAGAGAAGCAATAACAAAAACATAAGCAAAAATAGGGGGAGAAATGAATATGCTCGATGTCCACGGGTTTGTGTGTGTGTTCTTCACATGAAACCGTCCTTTCAACCCATCGACATCCAGTACAACCCGTGCCTGTCTGTGCCGATTCTTCATCCTAGAGATATATCAGGTATCAGTTATGTTGTGACAAAAATACGACACAGAGATAATACGCTGCAATTCCGTAAGCCGAGCAGACAATGCAATGTCATATACGACAGGGACGACCTACCCTGCTAGCAACTAGCGCTGGGCACCGGGAGGCGATAAACGAAAACCCGAAAACCGGATAACCAGGCGTTATCATCAAAACCATAAACCAACTAAACCCGGTTTGTTTTCAGCCGGTTTTAACCGGTTTCTCGAGAAAACCGGTTAAAGCTGATGGCAACGTGAAACGCCTCCAAATCATTGAACATTACGGCATGTATGGTTGGGTGAAAAACGAGTTTTTTATATGGATTTCCGAGCCACAACCACACTGCGCACGGGGTGACGTGATTTCAAGGTATAAAACATTGTTGTGAAGAAGACATTGCCGGTGCACAGGTAATACATACCTACTATTAATAGGGCTTTCTTCGCGACTACTTGCGTCATGTTTTTTTTTCCTATGCTTTGCAGATCGACGTATTCGCAGGGCTCTCCTGCGCGCGGTTTAACTACACTAAAATAGAGTAAAATATCGACACTCATTTCAAGATAAACAATATCTCACTAATTGCAAGATACTTTGTTTCTAGACTAAAATCAACTTTTGTTTTTCAGAGAGTCCAAAAAAAAGAAAATATATGATTAAACACCGGTCGCCCCGGTGGGCTAGCAGGTAACCACGAACTTGATAGCGTCAAGGTCGCGAGTTTGAGCCCCCCCGAGTGCATGCGCGTAGGGACTTTTTCTCGCAAAAAAATACGAATGTTAACTAGAGGAAAGCGCGAGAGCGTGGGTTAGCAAAATTCAATGAAAATCGACGAGCATTGGGAAGGCTGAACCCTCTGCGCGATAAAAATCAATACACGAACCGTAGTGGGGAGGAGGGAGAGGAGCCTCTACTTTGTGAGCCCGGATCTGAGTTACGACTATTAATAGGGAGGGAGAAAGACAGAAGGGCGAAGATGATGAATGGGATGGGGGAAAAAAACAAAATGTCGTGCACGTCAGGGGCGGCCGGGGATTTGGATATAATACACCTAGCACCCCCCCCCCGGAGGGCTCGAAAATTATTTTTTACAGACATTGTTTTTTCAGTGTATCCAGCGTTTATCGGTGTACGTATCATATGTGATTTGTGTGACAGAGTACCCGAGAGGCGCAAACCCTCACATCGAGTCAAATAGCGTAACATGACACCACCATACATCCCTCGTGCGACATATTTTACCTTGAATGCTTGTTCTGCTTTGCCACGATGTAATACGTGAGTACACGACGTGTGTACAGAAGCATGTGGGACTTGTGTGGGAAGGCAAGCTGCCAATGACACCAGGCAGGTTCAGCAGTTGGTTTCCCTGATCGATTATCGTTGCAAGGGTATATACACAGGGGTCGAAGATACCTACCTGGCTGGGGTCTATCGATATATCTGCTAAGAAGGAAGGAACCTGCAAGTTGATCCGACCAAGCTTCTCGACCGAATACAATGTGCCGAAGCAAGAAAAAAACGCACTCGACATTCCATGCCAAGCCTGCCGATCCCACGACTCTTCGGGGCCTTCTGATCCACCTTCGAGCGAGCTCATAGCTCCTTTATTCCGCTCACTACTGCTGCAGTCGCTGTCACTACTGCTGCAGTCGCTGTCACTCGTACGCAGTTGCTGCCTACTCGTATAGGTCGCAGGTCGCAGAGCTCCCCAGTAGGGATTGTAGTACTAAAGAAGTCATTGTATCAAGCAGGGGACGGCTCTCTACCGTCCCCTGTGTTCAATAGAGGGAGGGGACAGTGCCCGGTAGTATTGTAGTACTATGGAAGACCTTGTATATCAAGTAGAGGGGGGGGGGGGGGGCGGCTCTATGCTGTCCCCTGTGTTCAGTTTTAAATAGTTATTGTACAGGTGTAATTGTATGGGCTAGGAAGGCCGGTAATTACCTCTGTATATGTAATTAGTCCGCTTTCGTATAACTTGGATGGCATTCGTAATCGGTATTCGGGGTATTTATAATGTCCGAGGGCCATACATGAAGGCCATCCTGAGCCAGATGTCATCTGGCTCGCGGGAATTTATTATAAAGCTGCTTCTCTTCTACGCTTGACTCTACGGAAAGTGAGTAACACCAAGGATGCTTAATAGACAAACCTTCAAGGGGATACTCTGTGTCTCACCCAGTCTTATCACACAGGCGTAGAGGGAGGGGACGGTCTCAGGTACCCCCCCCCCTGTCAAAAGGTCAAATTTGAAAAATCGACGTGAGGTGTCGAAAAAAACAAAAATCGCCCACCCTCGTGCACGTGGACGTTTATTATACCTTGGTATGATATATGTTCCGATTGACAACTATATACCACGTCAGCAGAGCAATAGCAAGTAGCTGTTTAGGACATGGTTGATGTGCACACTTACAAATATACGTATGTATGCATGATACTATATACCAGGTATAACACTACTACTGCTGTGTGTATCCCATCATTAGTACTGGATGGTGTTTTTCGGTAGATAATCAGTTACAAATTTGTCCGGTGCAGCCTGTTTAAACCGGATTTCCGGTTTTATCTGTTTTTATCCCCGGTTGTATCCGGTTTTCCGTCGACAGATTTAAACCGGCGAAACAAAACGCGATTTTTTATAAATACATAAAATCACTCGTACACGTCTGCTGGGTTGCCAAAAACCGGTTAAAACCTTATTTTGTTTTACCGGTGCCCACCTCGACTAGCAACCCAGCTGCGTGAGAGAGAAACAAGAAAACGCCAAAAGGCGAAAATGGAATAATACAGAATACAAAAACTTAGAACAAAATAGATCTGATATCAACAAACAAACAAAATCGATGCCGAAAAAATTCGAAGTGAGAAAGTGTCGGGCTTCTCCAAGAGGATATACGATATAAATATATGTTGAAATAATACAAAACAAGATTAAAATAACAAGACAAAGACCGAAAGAAGGGGATAGGGAACCAGAGCACACTAAAAGCACCTTCCAGGCATTCAAGGCAGGTTTGTACCTGTACTACAGAGAGATTCTACCAGCTAGTCGGTGTGGTACCATACTACCTTGTGTGCAGCCTCCTTCCTGCTTTTGTCAGCCGCGGTTTCCCTACCAACCGTCCGCTCCCCCCGTCTCTATTGCCTTGGACGCCACCGATCCAACGGATGCGAGCCGCTTTCTACTCTATTATTCCGTCTGGTCTTCGAGCCACACACGAAGCACAGGAATGAAAGGGGAAACTAATAAAACAAATTGAATACGCTTACTTAGCTAAACAATCGAATAAAACCCGTAGCTAAACAAAATACGGAAGGGCAAGAAGAACGAATGACCACGGCAAAAAACCATTCATAATAATAAGAGTGCGAGCGGATGTAGGCTGTCGTGCCCCCCTGGAGGAGATGCGACAGACAACAATGCACCACGCAAATAAAAATGTACAAAACAATAACGGGTAGAAAGGACGGTATAATGCGATAAACACACACAAAGCAATACGCTTCCTACGCGCCTAGAGAAAAATACTTTGGACATTTCCATTTTTTACAGGGCTGTATAAGTTAGTTCCCTAGTCATAGGATACCACAATGACTACGAGGTAGCACTGCCGAGCAGTGGCACACACGACATCTCCCGCTCTGCTTTTACGGGAAATTGTACTGCTTGGACATCACTAGTTTGCTTCTCGTTCTTACCCCTGCGATATACAGCAGACAGGGATGGATACCGAACCCGAAATAAAATGTTCGATATTTTTTCGAAATACCGAAACTCATAAATCGTTTCGGTATTTTCCCGGTATTTTTCGGTATTTCAGCAAACCGAGTTTTGGTATTTTCCCGGTATTTTCCGACACCCCACAAAGAGAGTTTCGGTATTTCTTGTTACAATCGCGCTGGGCGTATGTTGTTTACTGGACGTATGAATACGTGGTACCGAGTATGGTGCAAGATTATAAGGTATACACTGATCACAGCACGATGTGGGGCATACGAACAATACCACCATGAGCCCTGAAAGAATCTCGAAAGTCGGACGAAAGGGATGAAACCGCCTTCGTTGATGGCTGATGATTACTCGTAGGTTATTTTGTAGGGCTGTGAGTCGGTTTCATTTCACGACTAATAACTAATCGCTAGTCGGCGAAGCCGACTAGCTGACTTTAGTCTGGAAGTCGGCTGGCGAAGCCAGCCGACTTGCCGACAAAAGTCAGGCAAGCAAAGCGAGCCAAAAAATGCCCCCCCGGCCGAGAGGGGCCCTCTGGAGGCGCCCCCGGAGGGCCCGCCGGAGGCGCCTCCGGAGGATCCCGCGTCAGGCGCCGCCGGAGGCAAAAAATACGCTATTTGGCTTCACTTTACGCAAGAAAAGCGCAAACAATATGACCTAGATTCACATACGTTTCGAACGAAAAACACACAAAAAAAAACTTCAGTTTACACAACAAGAAATTCACAAAACACGAGAAGTACAACGCATGTACCAGGTAGATCTAGATCTACCCCGGACTAGAGGGACGTCACAGCAATTGTTTGAGTTGCAATACTATCTGGCAGGGATACGAGCGAAAAAGCGAACTCATCACCAAGATAGCGGTGCAAAAAATATCCTCAAAATAATAGGTCTTGGATCCCTCCGTAATGTTATTCATTTATTAACGTCTCTCCCAACCGTGCGCAAACGCGCGTGTCGATGACGACGGCAAGTCCTAAAAACTTCCACAGCGGGTTATTAGATCTGAGCGGCTTGCTGCGCCTCTGCTCATGCTTCACGCGAGCCGCCTTTACCGCAATTCTGAATTATTATATAGGACAAAGTATAGAAACCGGTGACTTGGTTGTGGCCCGCGTGTGGTTCCAGTGTTATGAGACCGAATATTTCGAAAAACGCCGCAAACACTACTTTAGACACTAACCTAACCCTAACCCCAACCCCGATCCCGACCCCGCCCCGACCCTTACGAGCATTGTCTCGAAAAAATCGGGCGTTTTTTGTTTTGAAAAATTGGTCGACCACACAAAAAAGGTTCATAAGAAAATATTCCCCGATTTCCATACTTTATCCTAGATACTAATTCAGTAGTGCGGTAAAGGCTACTGCTTCATTCGGTAGAGCACCGTTTCGGGGTCGCGTGCACTTGCCAAGGTGGTCCGCGGGCCGATAATGGCCGCAACTTCGCCGACGGGATCTTCGCCCTCAGCGTTGGCATTGGGTGCGCCAGGGCTGACGCCGTCGGCACCGTCGAGAGAGATGGGCTGTTCCGCCATGTGTTATAAGGATTACCCTGGGCTGGGTAATCGATCGATCTTTTACCCCTATAGCTCAGCAGGTAATACCCTCACATTTGGCGTCGACGGCAGGACACGGGTTTGAATCTCACTTCGAACGTTCGTTTTTCAGAAACGCTTGCGCGTGCGTCCGCAAATAGCACGTCTCCCTGGTTCCCCAGGTATTGAAACGAAGCGGGTAGGTCAACGTACGGCCGTATACGGTACCGACGTCCCAAATATCCCGCCGTTCAGAGGGGGGCAAAGTGTTATAAGGATTACCCTGGGCCGGGTAATCGATCTGTGTGTGTGGATCTCCCGCTGTGCGCTGCAGTGTCACAGGGCATGTGAGGGTATCCGCAGCCCGCAGCAATTCACGTTAAAAGCTGTACCCCGCATTACAAAAGCCTTCCTACAGTTAAGGAAACCCAATAAGTCGGAAAGTCGGCACCTCCGTTTCACGACTGACTATTAGTCCGACTAATAACTAGTCGGCGACTTAAGTCGTGCCGACTCACATCCCTATTATTTTGATGACTTTGGCAGTAGTCGATAATAACTCGTTTCGCTGATGGCAAGCCCGTGGTCACAAAACACGCCAAGCAACGACCAGACGGGAAACTACCAACAACTACCTGCCACAAGAAAATGCATGTACCATGCACCGCAGTTCGCATTAGTAGTGGCACCATCAGCTAAGAACCATTTTACCCTTACGCAAGGCAATCACAGTGCTATCAATAGCTGCTGCGCGACACCATCCCGTAACACATATATAATGTACGAGTATTTTCAAACCAAATAACACCAGAAAAATAAATAAATATTATATAAGGAGTATGTACGACGTACGAAGACGGCAAGTTATATACGAACATATACACGACAGCATATATATTATCGGATAACAAAGATGACATTGATATTAATTAGTGGTTCGGCGTCTGTTGCGCGCAGCGCAACACGCGATGCAGGCGCCAGAGACCCCGCAGGGACCCCCCGGTAGGGCCCCCGGAGGGGAAAAAGATGCGATCTATGTGCGAATATACGCCTCAAAACTAGGTAAAAAGCCTTTAAATTTATTTTTGGCCACGGCGAAAAGAAAAACGTGCCTCAAATAGAGTAAGAGCCTACAGCGAATACCGAAACAAGGTGCCATACTATTGTTTTCGACTCTGGCGAACAGGACAAGGGGCCTAAAAGATGTTCAATTTCGACTAATTGTCAAGAAACAAAGACCCCCAACATTCTTTCTCGCCTCCGGCAAGAACTAAACGCGCAACAAACATTTTCGCCTGCGGCGAAAAATGTTGCGCGTCCGAAAACGGGTTTTGCAATGCGCGCAACCAGCCTAGCGGCAACTGTTGCGCAAGACGGGTATTTTGACGAAATGTTGCGCCAGCGCAACAGCGCAGCACATAATGCATGCAATGGTACGAACATGCGTTTAGGCGGAATCCCGAGGGAACAAGGCTGATATTCGCTGGTTTGATAAGTTGTTAGTTGATCTGTCCAGCTGGTGCACCAACAGAAGGACGATACAAAAACACCAGACATACTCGTACAATACATGTAATAAGGGTCGTTCTTATCGAGCAACTTTTTTCCAAAATTTCCAAAAAACATTTCCAAAAAAAAAGGAAAATCAAGAAAAAACAGGATTTATTTGGAAATTTGGAATTTTTACAGAGGGCAAAATATTTGGAAGGCTTCGCATTCCAAAATTTGGAAAAATAATTTGGAAAATATGGAAGTCCTAAAAATTGCGCGAAAAATTTATTTGGAAATTTTGGAAAAAAGTTGCTCGATAAGAACGACCCTAAGCAGATTATCACCAGGCATACATGGTGAGCAGATTATACAAACAGAGGGCAGAAGCAACGCGCTAAAACCATAGATAGGGAGAGCAGTCTCCTATACAGGGCATTCATTAATAGTTCGGCGTCTGTTGCGACCGCCGGAGGCCATAAACATGCGCTATATGCGCGAATATACGCCTCAAAACCATGTAAACAGCCTTCAAGTTTTTTTTTGGTTACGGCGAATGGAAAAAAGCTCCTAAAACAAAACAAAGAGGCCTACGGCGAATAGCATAGATGCGTACTTTTTGTCTGAAACTATGTTAAATAAGACAATGGGCCTAAAATATGTTCAATTACGGCCGATAGGGCAAAAGGTGCTTTAAAACAAAAACGTTACGTATGGCGACATTGTGTGTTTTCAAATACTTGAAAAAAACAATGTATACGGCGATTTACAAATAAACGCTCAACTAAAAAGTCACGCTGCGGCGAAAAATGTTTCGCGCTCAAAATCGAGTGTTGCGCTGGGCATCGCGGCGACTGTTGCGCAAAACGTTTTATTTTCACCCTAATGTTTTGACTGTTGTGCAAAAGAGACCACGCAAATAGTGTTGCGGGCCGCAAGCGCGCTGAGCCCCGCAGGGGCCCCCGCAGGACGCCCAGAGGGCCACCGGAGGGCGCCCGGAGGTGTCCATCCCTGACAGCAGTACAGGACACCTATATTAAGAAGAAACAGGATCTCTGGTGCAGGCTAGATTTGTAATTTGGGAGAGGGTGCTTTGCTGCAGAAATTTCGACATAACGACTGTAGAGTTTTTCGTTTTCTTATTAATATCGGCCTGGCTTTCTTGTTACCTGTAGTATGTTTAATGTGTATAGTTATGTTAGTGAAATTTTCGCACTTTTCACAACTTGTCTCTATGCGCGAGCCCTTTTTGGCAAAACGCTAAGTACCCCGACACGGGAAGCCCGGCCGGACACACTGGTCCAGGTTTGGGCTCCATCCGAGCTCCGGGGCAAGCGTGGCGGGCGCTCAAAGTTGTTTTTCCCGCGGGAGTGGAAAAGACGATTTCCCGGGTTCTGTGCATGAGGTCTTTTTTTGTACGTACGTGCCAGTAAATAAGAATGTTCTGATCTTAGATTTTGTCTGATGCTTGCTCTCTCACATGCACACAGGACAGAAACATGTACCAGATAGACAACAGACCACATGAATGTCCTGTTGTTTGCCCTGCTTTCACGAGATGATCATGAGCACACATAGTAGAGCGCAGACATATCGGTATAGCACAGGTAGAAACAGAACATGAAGAGAGCACAACGTTACTACTCTGCATAAATAAGCACCAGCAGGTAACACCATGCGTGGGTGACATACACATCTGCGCTGTACTGCTGTGGCTAGCTGTGTTTATCGAAGCAAGCGGTCCGGAATCCACCATTTACCTTTCGGTTGTGCTGATGTGTGTGACTGACCCACGCTCACTCTGGCCTGAAATGTAATGGTCGCTTTGATCAAATAGGAGTACCTTCACTGTTCATGTACAGTATATTTTTAAATTTTGGGTTTTTTACCTGAAGCTCACTCCATAAATCTACAAGACATCAGACAACATGCAGCAAACACAAACGAGGTCACAGCCCCGCCTAGAAGCACAAGCAGCAGACAATCCTGTGGCTGGCCCGCCGTGTACTGGTGTGGCTATCAGTGGTTGCTTGATCGGAGGCTTGCATCCGTTATCAGAAATCACAACCACACCTCTCTCTCTCCTGCGCTGCCGTTGCTGTGATCGCACCCTGTATGTGCGACCTCTGGCGCTCGTTATTTTGTACGTACCAGTAAGTAGTACTCTTATGTTGTTTGCTTTACGGCTTTTACGAGCACTCTCTTTTGCGCTGCTCCCTGTTGCTGTGATTGGATGATGTATGTGCCGAGCGTCGTGCGTCTGGCAAGCGCCGCAACAAATAATAATGTACCGTTTTTTGGGAAATTATTTCTTGGCAGTATAGTCGAATGGTTACCATGCCCGATTGTGGACGTGAAGGCTTGATGGGTTCGATTCTCACAGCGATACTTTTTCCCTTTTTTTTGCAACTTTTCTTTGTAGTACAAATACGTTATCAGACCCTTCTTCGGTGCATCATTTTCTACTTCGTCTGCAAATATTATTCCACCACTACTGCACGGGCACTGTGTTCCGAGTGTCACGTGTGCGTGCGTGTGCGGTGTGTGCCGTGTGTGCCATGTGTCACGCGTGTGTAGGCAGCGTGTTACGTTTGGAGTATTTTCAAACCTTGTTTTGTCGGGAGTCCTCGGTTTTGTGCGGGATAGACCTTCCTTACCTTGAGCGCCACAAAACATGATAACATGTTTGGCGGGATCTCTAAGAACGATCGAGTCGATAGTAACGCGGTTCCACCATATTTCCGAGTACCAGGTATGTTATATCCCCAAACATGCAGATATGTGCAGTTCTAAAAAGATCTACATCTATGACCAGTAATACGCAGATATTTAATAACGTCGTACTTATGTACTATACAATATGATATGCGTTGATGGTTTTCGATTCGTCCTTGCGCCACTTCCCTAGGCATAACCCGGGGGGGAACGTTGTATACTGTATGGTTATCTGTACTGCCTGGCTAGCGAGCCATTGTTTGTCTCGGGTTTTTTCCGGGAGGTTCTTCCTCGGTCGACTTTGTTTGCTTGGTCATCTGACAACTGTAGTTCTAGCTTCTCGTATGAACTCAACACCTACCTGTGATATATTGTAATATATTGCGGATTAAGACGGATAGAAAAACGTCCCGCGCGCCTGGGGAAAAATCCTGTAGATATTACCATATTATACAATGGCCCCCAGTTACCTAATAAACTCATACAATAATAAAACAGGGGGCATACCCTGCGGAGCAG
Source organism: Saccharina japonica (assembly GCA_008828725.1). Taxonomy (NCBI): domain Eukaryota; class Phaeophyceae; order Laminariales; family Laminariaceae; genus Saccharina; species Saccharina japonica. Next base: position 16,562 of record MEHQ01000737.1, read on the forward strand.
TTGCACACACGACCTCTCTGAAGCGAGTCTTATGGGATCATCACCTACCCATAAGGTTCGCAATAAAACCGCGGCTGACGAAGTCATGAAAGAGGCGGCAGACCGGGTAGCAAGGTAGGAGATCTGCTAGCTGGTAGAACCTGTCTCCACTACAGGTAGGTACAGACCTGCCTCGCTTGCCTTGGAAGGTGCTCTTGATGTGCCTCGGTTGCCTATCATTTCCTTTAGTTCCTAGTCTCGCTCTGTTTACGTTGTTTTCATATATTTTCATTTTAGTTTATATTCTTACCTGACACATCTCCTCCAGGAGGAGCACGACATTTTCCTTCTTTGTCCATTTTTTTATTGTTTTTAATTTGTTTATCAATCTACTATTAATATAAATACTTAGTTTACTACTACTGTAGGGTATAATATTGTTTCATTTTCTAGTTGAATATTTTTTTCCTCTCTTTCACGCAGCTGGATTGCTAGAGGTCAGTGGTAGGTCGTATATGGCGGTGCATTGTGTGTTGTGCTTACTACATGCAGCGTAGTATCCCTGTGTTGTAGTTTTGTGACCACATAAGAACTGTTATCTCGCTAGGATGAAGAATCGGCACAGACACTGGGTGTGCTGGATGTCGACGGGTAGAAAGGACGGTTTAATGTCAAAACACACACACTATAGTCCACATTGTTAGTTGGACTATTGCGTCGCAGCTTCTCCAGGGGGGTACGGCGTAGTAAGTTATTTCGATTACTATATTATCAGGTGCGCGAAGGGTTCGCAGAAAACATAAAATTGTCTTCCCCATTCATGTTGGTGCTGCTACGTATTGCATTCTTAGTTAATTGGGCGACTAGTTGGTAAAATATTATACCTACCATCTACCAGTTGCAAAACTTCTATTTGTATATATAATAATAGCCGATTCTTCATCTTAGGGTCGTTTTTAACGACCGCTCGAAATAGCAAAAAACTTGCTATTTTGGCAAGTCCAAATTTCCAAAACTTGCCAAAGACTTGCCAAACCCTTCTAACGACAAACACTACATATTTGACATATTTGGCTGTATTTGGCCAAATTTCGCATCGTAACGCCCTCAGATTTTACCAAACCCCTTGCAGCAGCAGCAGCAGAGAGCAAGGGCGAGCCCACGCTCTCTGTGCAGTGAACGCTGGCACACAAAGCCTCCAGGCTCAGCCCATGCACCCCAGAGGTCGGCAGTCCTTCCGCCCGACAATATGCCCTGGGAAAGCCGGGGCGGCTTCTGGTTGGTGATGTACTTGAGCATCAGCCAGGACCAGCTCAAAACGGCACCCATAGCGCACCCACACGGCGCTCGCGGCGCGTGCCGTCAGCCCTATCATCCCTGCTGTCAATGCCACCAAGTATCCTCGATACCTCCCTCTAGTACACAAGTTAGAGCGAGTATAGCGTGGCGAGGTCTGGGGTGGTCTGGTTTGTAGAACCTTGCGTAGGCGTTATTGGGCTCAAATGGCAAAAAAATGGCAAAAAAATAGCAAATTTATCTTTCCATAAATTTGCCAACGAACAAGAAGTGTAATCTCCAACAAAAAGCTTGGCAAGTTTTTTGCTATTTTGGCAAGTAAATATTTCCATAATATGGAAATTTGGCAAATTATTTGCTAAAAAGAGGTCGTTAGAAACGCCCCTTTAGAGAGAGACACCAGTTCATTGATCACCAAATCAGGGCACAGCGATATTGTAGTATGCGACAGCACTTATGAATCTGGTAGTTAGGGATCTCAGGCTGAGATTTACTGTAATTTTGGTATTTACAGGGAAGGATTTGTGCTGAATTCGACAAGGAAATATGTATTAGAAATTGGGAAGTGCAAAGGGGTCGGTAGATAACAATCTGCTGGAATTCACTGCACAATGCACCCCTGAAATATAAGAAACTGCACAAACCTCCTCCAACGCCACATCAGGCCCCCAACCTACTAATAGCTGCCTCCGGTAACACTGTTTATTTTTTAATTATTTGTTCCGCCAAACCAATAATGGCTATTATCGAGTAAAACGTGCATGGGGCTAGTTTGGCTTCCAAAAGAGCCAGGAGCGCACGATAAAACTGTACGATTACCGTGGGCATATCGAAGAAGCCCAAGGCGTTTGGAGCCTGAAGCTACCTGCTCTACTGTTTTAGGAGAGTAGTCTGGCGGCGGGTGCGTGGGTTTTACTAGAGCGTGGAAGCAAAGATCAGTCAGCTGGGAGATTTGGAGCAGAGCAGGCAGAGAAGCACCAGCAATCAGCAGGGACGGGGAGAGCATTGACGCCCAACGTGCGTATCATAGACCATGTCGATCGAGTGACTGTTTTGGCCACATACAGTACGAGTATTGCTGCACTGCAGCAGAGTCGTTGAAGGTGTTCACGAAGAACTGTGAGGCCTGCAGTCCTGAAGAGCACCGTTTGNCAGCTGGATGGCTAGAGGTCAGTGGTAGGTCGTATATGGCGGTGCATTGTGTGTTGTGCTTACTACATGCAGCGTAGTATCCCTGTGTTGTAGTTTTGTGACCACATAAGAACTGTTATCACGCTAGGATGAAGAATCGGCACAGACACTGGGTGTGCTGGATGTCGACGGGTAGAAAGGACGGTTTAATGTCAAAAACACACACTATAAGTCCACATTGTTAGTTGGACTCTTGCGTCGCAGCTTCTCCAGGGGGGTACGGCGTAGTAAGTTATTTCGATTACTATATTATCAGGTGCGCGAACGGTTCGCAGAAAACATAAAATTGCCTTCCCCATTCATGTTGGTGCTGCTACGTATTGCATTCTTAGTTAATTGGGCGACTAGTTGGTAAAATATTATACCTACCCTAGAGCAATCCCACGGTAGGGGTACCACTTTTTGGCTCGATACTTTCAGACCGGCTGAGCTCCTCACGCGAGTAACCACCGGATGCTATTAATATTATACTGGTATGTTTGTTTTTGGACTACCGTATTTTAGGTTTTGGCCGGCTTGCGCGAACGAATGTCTCCGAGGTCATGTTTCGGGTGGGATATTGAGCTCCTCATGTGAGGAGCTCAGAAAATTCTGCTACGCCCCTACCGTGGGATTAGTCCCTACCAGTTGCAAAACTTATATTTGTATATATAATAGCCGATTCTTCATCTTAGAGAGAGACACCAGTTCATTGGTCACCAAATCAGGGCACAACGATATAGTATGCGACAGCACTTATGAATCTGGTAGTTAGGGATCTCAGGCTGAGATTTACTGTAATTTAGGTATTCACAGGTAAGGATTTGTGCTGAATTCGACAAGGAAATATGTATTAGAAATTGGGAAGTGCAAAGGGGTCGGTAGATAACAATCTGCTGGAATTCACTGCACAATGCACCCCTGAAATATAAGAAACTGCACAAACCTCCTCCAACGCCACATCAGGCCCCCAACCTACTAATAGCTGCCTCCGGTAACACTGTTTATTTTTTAATTATTTGTTCCGCCAAACCAATAATGGCTATTATCGAGTAAAACGTGCATGGGGCTAGTTTGGCTTCCAAAAGAGCCAGGAGCGCACGATAAAACTGTACGATTACCGTGGGCATATCGAAGAAGCCCAAGGCGTTTGGAGCCTGAAGCTACCTGCTCTACTGTTTTAGGAGAGTAGTCTGGCGGCGGGTGCGTGGGTTTTACTAGAGCGTGGAAGCAAAGATCAGTCAGCTGGGAGATTTGGAGCAGAGCAGGCAGAGAAGCACCAGCAATCAGCAGGGACGGGGAGAGCATTGACGCCCAACGTGCGTAGCATAGACCATGTCGATCGAGTGACTGTTTTGGCTACATACAGTACGAGTATTGCTGCACTGCAGCAGAGTCGTTGAAGGTGTTCACGAAGAACTGTGAGGCCTGCAGTCCTGAAGAGCACCGTTTGTAACGAATACCGGGTGAGTTATGAGTGACGCATGCCCCGTGGAAAAGTAACAACGTTGATAGAGCAATCCCACGGTGGGGGTGCCACTTTTAGACTCAATATCAATATTGTCTGACCGGTTGTGCTTCTCACGTGAGTAACCACCGGATACTATTAATATTTCCCTGGTGTATTTGTTTTTGGACTACCGTATTAGAGGAGGTTTGGTCGGCTTGTGCTGACGAATGTTTCCGAAGCCATGTTTCAGGTGAGGAGCTCAGAAAGTTATGCTGCGCCCCTACTGTGGGATGACTCGACAACCGCTCAAGAAAAAAAGGTCGCATTGGACGGGTGCTACGATAGAGGTAGCACTTTTGTCTGTTTTCCGCAACACGGGGAGAGCTTTGCCGCCCAGCGCGCGCGTAACGTAGACCATGTCTATTTTGTGACGCTGTTCTGTCTACAGGAGTACCAGTACAGTACACACCACAACACTTAAGAAACTCCTTTTTCGGCTCAGTTTCGCTTATCAATTTCTTTACAACTTCAGCAGAAATGCTTATATCCAATGTTTTGTTGGGCGAAGAGGTGCAAAACGCCAGATCCTAAAAACTCAGATTTTTATATAGCAAACGCGTTCAATGACGAATGCTACGATAGAGGTGCACCGGGATTTTTCTGAGCTCCTCACTTGAGGAGCTCCATACTAATAGTAAGTCACCCGAAAAACGATTTTGGAGGAAACCAAAAGTGCTACCGACCGTCAATCCCATGAGCTAGGTATACTATCGAAAATATGGCAACAAAGTAATGAAAGTCCGACGAATTTGGGTTAAGGAGCATTATTATCATTCAGAGAAAACGGTATATTTGTTTTTGGACTACCGTATTAGAGGAGGTTTGGTCGGCTTGTGCTGACGAATGTTTCCGGAGTCATGTTTCGGGTGAGATGTTGAGCTGCTCATGTGAGGAGCTCAGAAAGTTATGCTGCGCCCCTACTGTGGGATGACTCGACAACCGCTCAAGAAAAAAAGGTCGCATTGGACGGGTGCTACGATAGAGGTAGCACTTTTGTCTGTTTT